>PVJA010012591.1:0-51570 GCA_004027025.1 Myocastor coypus | reverse complement strand
AAAAGTAATGTTGATTTAGAAGGGTTAATGTTTAATTGTTTGATCAATCTTATATACCTATGTGTATTAATCTAAACTGATCTGAAGATGAAAATATGTAATATAATCATTGTTAAATTTAAACAATAAAGAATTGAAACTTAAAAAAAGAAAAGGTGAAAAAGGTTTATTTCTTGTGCTCATTGTCCATTAAAATCATCCAGGGTCTATTACACATCGCCTTGATTCTCACTTGCAGATCAATTCTAATGAAACAGTCTGTAGGAAGGGAAGAAGAGAGAAAATGGGCACTGGTTTCTACAAGTGCAGGTTACATTTTAGGACATGCCAATTTTGATTAGTGGAAATAGGCCACATAGCCACCCACACGGGACTTCACCCAAGCCCAGATCTGGTCTTACCTGCCTGGAAGGACAGAAGCTAGCAGATTTGTGAGTGCCCTTGTATTAGTCAGCTTTTCATCACGGTGACCAAATAACAAAGAAAAACATTAAAGGAGGAAATAAAGGTTTATTTTGGCTCATGGTTGCAAATCATGTTAGTCCATGGCCAGCTGATTCCAAGACAGAAATATAGTGGGAGTACACAATGGAGGAAAGATGCTAACTTCATGCTGACTGGGAAGCAGAAGGAAAAGAAAGAGCTAGAAAGAAATGGGCCAAGGACCAGATATAGTTCCAGGGTGTTGCAGTTCGGGGTTTTGCAAGGGAAGCAATACTTGGCACATAATTTATAGAATTATTTTAGAATAGTTATCCTAAGAGTCATCTATAGAAAGCATGCAGGAAATCTGTCTACACACTAAAGACCAAAGAATCCTCCTGAGGGCCTGCATCCCATGGTAATGTCCTGCATGGGTGAAGCTGAAGACCTAGAACTCATAACAAAGCCTCCCACAAGTACAACTGGAGGCCAAGAACCAAGAACTATATCTCATGCAGGCCTGTTTTATGGATCTGCTCAGAGAAGGCCCAAGCATCAGTGATGAAAGCTAGAAAATCTGTGCCAGTAAGATGCAAGACCTGTGCTAGCAGGCTGAGGGATCTGCAATGGAACCAGGAAGTGATGCACAAAGTAAGACCCAGTGCTCCTCCAAAAGGTACCACAGCCATCCTCAGTGACAATGAGGTCCCAAACTCCTCTGATAATAACAGCTGAATTCATCAGGGAAGCAAGTGTGACAAGCTCCTCCAGGAAAACCATCAGCTTCTTACCACTTCCCTATGTCTTCCCAACAGCTTCCAAACTCCTTCCACTCCAGCTTTTTTTTTTTTTTGCTGCTGGCAACAATCCTCAAGTGGGCCTCCCGTACCCAGCACCATGCTGGTTCAGATCAGCCGGGTGTTACAGGTTAACCACCAGTTGTCGATCCGCCACATAGGATCATGCCCTCATGACCCAGTCCCTTTAACTAGGGCTCAGCTCCTGAGTTCCCTTAACCTCCCAATAATGCTATCAAATTGTGAGCTTATTAATTTATTATACCACGTGATGAAGCTTGTGCCTTTTTAGGCATGTCACTTTATCTCTTTGAATCTTTACCTCTTTGACTCTAATTTTATCTCACAGATGAGCATTGTAACAATGCATACTTAAGACTATTGTAAAGATCAAGTGTAACTACATGCATAGAAAATGCCTGAGAGCTTACAAGTAGTAGACAGAATTTGTGCAAAATCATAGCACAGTCATGCTCTATGCACTTTCTCATACTGATTCTATTTCCTTGAATTATTCCCCCAAGGAAAGAAATTCCTGTCTGTCTTGCCTGTCCATCTTAAATAATATACTTTATTTTTAGAGCAGACAATTAGGTAGCTTAGTTTCTGCATCTATACTATTCTCTCGTTCTCCACTCTCATTCATTCTATCTTTCTTTCTCTGTATCTTTCTCTTCCTTCTCTTCCTCCTCCTCAGTTTCTCATAGTATTGACATCTTGTATTAGTATGCTATGCACACCTGTCATAATTGTTGAAGCAATATTGATGTATTATGGTTACCTAAAGTTCATAATTTACATTGAAGGTACTCTTTGTGTTGTACAGCTGTTTGGATTTGGACACATGTAGAATGTCATGTGGCCACCACTATGGCAGCATGGAGAAATATTTTCATTGCCCTAAAAATTCTTGTGGTCCATTTATTCATCTTTCCTCCATTGCCACAATTCCCTTGAAACAATTAATCATTTCCCTCCCTATATATGTTTATCTTTTCCAAGATATCATATAGTTGAAACCCTAAGGTCTGGGAATATAGATCAGCAGCATAAGTGCCTGCTTGGCAAGTACAAAGTCCCAAGTTCTATCCCTGGTCGTACAAAAGAAAGAAAAAAGTCGTGTATAGTTGGAACCCTAATGTAGATAGCCACTTTAGATTGTCTTCTTTCACTGTGATATACATTGAAGGATTCCTCCATGCCTTTTCTTGTCTTGATGGATGATTTCTTTTCAGTGCCAGATAAAATTGCATTATATAGGTTTGTTACAGTTTCTGCATTCATCTGTTGTTTGCTTCCAGTTTTTATTTTTATTTTTTTTGCTTCCAGTTTTTAGAAATTATGAATAAAACTGTTTTGTGTGGACGTATATATTCAAATCACTTGGATAAATAGCTGAAGCACCATTGCTGGATCATGTAGCAGACTAGTTTAGGCTTAGAAGTAACTGTTCCTACTGTCCTCCAAAGTGACTCTGTCATTGCCTCCAGCATCAAATGAATTTCTGTTGATACACATCCCTATCAGTACTTGGTATTATCCCTGCTTCTGGATCCCACCCATTCTGATAGCTACATAGTGGTGTCTCACTGTTCAAATCTGCAATTTCCTGATGACTTACGATATCAAGCATCTTTTCCTATGCTTGCTATCTGCATATATCTTCTTTGGTGAGGTTTGTCTTCAGATTTGTTAGACTTTTCAAATTTATTTAGTTCTCTTGTCAATTTTTTAATATTTTGAAAATAAGTTTTTTCTCACAAGTTTTGCAAACATTTTCTCTGAGGCTATGGCTTGACTTTCATTTTCCTAACAATGCCTTTTTATGGCATATATTTTTAATTTTAATGAAAAACTTAGCATTTTTTCTTTCATGAGGCATATTTTTTGTGTTATAGCCAATGACTCATTGCCAAACCCTAAATACCTAGAGTTTCTTTTATGTTGTTTCTAAGCATTGGGTAGTATACTATGAATATTTTCAAGGCTTTTTTTTTTTTTTTTTTTTTTTTCCGGAATTGGGGATTGGGGATTGAACTCAGGCCCTTGTGTTTGCCAGGCAAGCGCTTATTCTACTGAGCTATCTCTCCAGCCCCTCAAGTTATTTTTTTGGAAGGCTCTTTGAGACATGGTCTTATCAGGTAATTCAGGCTGGCTTTGAACTCACTATTTAGCCTAAGCTAACCTCTAACTCTCAGTGATCCTCTTGTCTCAGCCTCCCAAGTGCTGGGATTGTAGTTATGTACTACTATGCCCAGTCTCATTTCAAGTTACTTTTTATTAAGGCAGCGAGGTTTGGGTTGGATTCTGTTTTTGGCATGTGATGTCAAATTATTTCTCCACTGAATATCAAAGATGGGTTGGTTTGATTTGTGCAAGTCTAGAAAATTTTCTTGAAGGCATGAACAAATAAATCAGCCAACCAGTAGACCCCAAACATGCCAAAACTATCACTACCTGAAATAAAAATGTCTCTGTCAACAGTACATGCTGGATAGATCAGTGAATCTAAAATATTCCTAAGAAAAGAATGAGTTTTCTTATGTGTGTAGTTGCAGAAAATGGCATAATGCCCTACCCTTTGCTAGATAAAGCAATGATGTTCTCCATCTTGGGTAGGACCTGCTTCCTGTGTGTTGTCTTTTTTAGTTTCAGTGATAAAATATATTTTATACCCTAGTCGTCTTCCACATCTCTCCAGTAATTAGAGCTAAATGAATTGGGTATAAAGCGTACCTTTTGGGGCCCAGTGAGATAGCTCAATGGTCTAAAGCACCTGTGTAGGTAAGCTTAGGCAAGCTTAGGCAAACACAGGGACCGTGATTCGATCTCCAGCACCACATGCTGCACCAGCCTGACCCCCAGGGAAGGCTAAGCCAGCCCTAAATAAATAAAGTTCAAAAGAAAAAAAAAAAACAAAACAGCATACCTTTTATGTGACAAATGCAGAATCAGGCTCATTAAGAACACTGACATATTTAGTATAAGACCTCAAGGCTCACCTGCAGTCCCAGCACTCAGGAGGCTGGCCTTGAACAGGAGACTGAGATAGAGGATTTCTGCAAGTGTGAGACCATCATGGGCTACAGAGTGAGCTCAAAGCAAGTCTGAACTGCATAGCCAGGCCCTGTCTCAAACAGACAAAAACACTAAACAGACAAAAAGACAACAAGGCTCTAAGAGATTTTAAGATTTCTGTGTTACAAATGAGGAAACTTGAGGCTCAGAGATGTTTACATACTGTGTATCATCACAGAGTATGTCTGCTTAATTTCAGAGTCAATCCCTATGTTTCTTTTTGTCTACGGGGTTGTGGGTGGTTAATCTAAGACTGAATTTTGGGGTACTGAAGTAGCAGGGGACACATGGTACATGTACCTTTTGGCAATAAAAAGAAAACAATATTTCTGATATTGATTGTAGATACATTTCCCATCTTTCTAACTACATGCAATTAATTATCAGAGCATATATTAAATGTTCTCTACATAGCCCTATTATTCATTTAATCCTCCATAAAAATATACCTCTTATAAAAATGCATACAGTGAGGGGGCATGCTAGAAATACATTTAAATCTTTAACACACTATTTAATGATCATGTCATCAATGTGGTTATAGTTTGGCTATTTAAATTTTATTTTATTTCTCAAATTAAAAACTTTTAAAGGTGGTTTGAAGAAATATGAGCAAGTTTCCAGCTCTGACTTCAGGTTTCATCTCACAGAACTCACTTATCTGATGCAGTTCTTCTGTGAATACTCAGGTCACAGAGCAAGGGTTGACTAGCTCTTATGTGTCTAACTCTGCAGCTGGAAATTATGCTTTGGCAAGAAGATGACTAATTTCTATCTTGTAGAAAGAGAAAACTATTGTCTTCTTCCAAGCAGATAGTTTGTTAGCAGAACTGATGGTATGCGTGTTAGTATTCACATACAGATGTTCCAAAATGTTTCCTCTGTGGAAAGCAGCTGCTGCTATTCTAGCACAAAAATCTCAGAGAGATTAATACACAAAAGCAGGGTGGCAAATGCAGCATCTGCTTGGGGTGGGGCTGGTGATTCCCTCTCAATAGTGGGTCTTCAGGTCCTCATTAACAGCCTGAAACCATGTTTCAGATCTACACTTACTCTACAGGAAGAGGAACAAAGACAAGTGATTAATTTGTAGTTCGCTTAGCTGATAAATATCATCACATGTTATTTTCCCATGGGTTGTAAAACACTAGACTTCATTTCCTGTGGCAAGTGATAGGAATAGAGATGCCTGAGCACAGTGACTGATGTGCTCCGTTACCCCTACTGGCTTCTACCTGAAACGGAGCTCAGCCTTACCAGAGTGCGGTGGTGAAACTCTCAGGGACACCTTAGTGATTCCTTCACAGGCGCTGTTGCAATCTGATCCCATCCCCAGGCCTGTGAAGTGTGTTCAGCATTGTTATTAGCACCATTCTATAAATAAAACAGGGGCGACAAATTAAGATAACTTATTTAGTTATACAGCCAGGGCTTCAGATGCTAAATCATGTTCTATTCTTACTTCATACTAAGCTGGCTTTCTGATCTCAAAGACTGTATTTCCTAAATTATATATTCTTCCCTAGAAATGCTGGTTTGCAGGACACCTGCATGAATAGACCCAGCCTGGTAGCACTGCCTGGCAATTGGAGGATGCTTAGAAAGAGCTAATGGAATAGTTCTTCCCTCTTCCCGAGAGCCACACTCCAGAAAGGAGGTGCCCTGCTAGTCCCTTTCCTTATGTTCAGAGAACTCCACTAAGTGAGTTTCTGTGTCTTCCTAGCATTTAGAGAAATGAAGAACTAGAAGCAGAAGATCCCAGGGCTGTCATTTAGAGTTGCTATAAACCAGAAGTTTCTGAGAATAGTTGATGCCTGGGGTATTGTGCCTGTCCCAAGCCCTATAAATCCATCCCTAGCAGTGTTCAAAGGCTCATTGCTTCCAACCAGATCTACTCTTTGGAGCTATCTAGTAAATTATTTATGTTCTTCATATTTGACAGGAGCTCAGGGCTGAGTTTGAAAATGCTTAGCTTCTGGCTTCCTGCTAGGGCCTAGAAATTTCTGTCTAGAGAACCAAGGCTCAGAAAAGTAAAGTTGCTAAAGCTCCCAGCTAGGAAAAGGCAGGGCATTTGTGACCCAAGTGGGCCTGATTCTAAACTACCTTAACTCTGTAGTGAAGAACTCCTCCCTCTTACTATGGAGGCAACCAAGAGTGGGAGTGTTTGTGGACTGTGACCTCCTGGAGGGTCAGGTACTGGGGGAGAGAAAGGGACAGACCCATGAATCATAGATACCTGTGCTGACGTGAAGCCCCAGCCTCAGTTCAAAAAGGCTGTCAAAGTTGCTTCCAACCCGACCTACTCTTTGGAGCCAGCACAGTCTAAGTAGCATGCTTTTGGGTGACATGTTGACCACTTCTGCTAAAGTCACACTGCTGTAGTATTGTGACTTAGGTGGAACTGATTCTTCCTCCTACCACTCAGATAAAAGCAAAAAAGTAAATTTCTAAGTATTTGTTTCCTCTCTATTCTGTAAATCCTTTTTGCAGAAACATCTGTGAAATGATAAAAGGATCTTGAAACAATATGAAACACTTCCAAGATATACAATTTGCAAGCATCATAAATGATCACTGAGTCATTCTGATCAAAAACTGCTACTTCACAAGCAAAGAAAGTAGGGTAGCATATCACTCATATCTATAAAATATTAATACACATGTTCTGAGTTGACCAGACATAGAACACATTTCTTAGCGAAAAACCCTTTTCTCCAGCGGGAACAGCATTGCCTCATTATATTCCCTAACCTCAAGCCTTTGGGACAATTCCTTGCCCAGTAGTGGCAGAACAAGTGTACTCTTTGTTCCCTAGCACCACGTGTTCATTATGCAAAGGAAGGCATTATGAAGAAAGGGCCCCTAGCTATAGGCATGTAGTGAACGAAGGGAGGCATAGCAAGCTTCCACTTTTTCCACTTTGTCAATAGAAAAGAAATTTGACATAACTTCCCTTTTATATATCTGAAAGAAGTTTTAAAGTGAATACTAGAGTCTAAGACTATATATATATATATATATATATATATATATACACATACATATATATATATATACACACACACACATATATATATATATATATATATATACACACACACACACACACACACACACACACACACACACACTGCCAAGATGGTAGAAACCATGTGACCTCTCCATTTCTAATTTTGTTTCCCCATATGGTTCACTATACTGATATAGAGCCATTTTCATTAAAACTTCAAAATAGAAGGTCCATGTACTTTTCCTTGGACAAGAAATGGATGAGTAGTGAGCAGCAGTGAAAGAATGTCTTTCTGCCCAGAGATGCAGGAATTAGCAGAGTCCCTAGGTAGGAAAAGAAAAGCTGATAGAGTGGGAGGAAGGTTGGAGGCTTAATGGATACTGTCCTGTGCAGAGGCATTGGTAGTAAAACACCCATTGTTTTCCTCAAAAACTCATCCAAATCTACATCCTCCACAGCAACCAGCACTGATGAAGTCACAATAAAGGAACAAGACAAAAGACATGATACAGCAGTGGGCCTTGGGTCACAAAATTCTCAGTCACTATGCTAATGTGCCCCTTACCATGGCTCATGCATTTGCTTTGGAAGAAGAGAAGAAAAATGGGTGACGTGCTGAGAGCCAACCATGTATGTCTCCTTGTGAATATCTCGTGCTCTGTCATATGTCATAATTAATTTTGGTTTTCTTCAGCAGTTTCTTATACTACAATGATAATAGGTATTAAGAGCTATAATAGCATAGTGAATATCAGAAATGTGAACAAGTCTTTAAGCTAGGATGAAAGTTATGTGGAACACAACCTGTTTCTGTGAGATTAGGTATGGAAAGCTACTGATTAAGTCACCATTATTTTCCATTAGTAAGTTGCTGTTGGATGTGTGCTTTATCAGTTCTACATAGGTCTGCGGCCCACTGATAGAAATACCATGAGGAATTGGATTGATAGTTACGGGCAAACTCTTAAAATTTTATCTGCTGGAACAAACCAAAGCCATTTTCTGATGTGCTTTCATTTCTTTGCCTTATCCTTTCTCTCCAGGCAGCTTCATCAGCCCTGAGCAGTCTGGGTCACGTGTACACAGCGATTGGAGACTATCCCAATGCACTGGCCAGTCACAAACAGTGTGTTCTTCTTGCCAAGCAATCCAAAGATGAACTTTCTGAAGCCCGAGAACTTGGCAACATGGGCGCGGTGTACATTGCCATGGGTGACTTTGAGAATGCTGTGCAGTGCCATGAGCAGCACCTGAAGATAGCCAAGGACCTGGGAAACAAGCGAGAGGAGGCCCGGGCCTACAGCAACCTAGGCAGTGCCTATCACTACCGGAGGAACTTTGACAAGGCCATGTCTTACCATAACTATGTGCTAGAGCTGGCACAGGAGCTAATGGAGAAGGCCATTGAGATGCGGGCATACGCTGGCCTAGGCCATGCTGCCAGGTGCATGCAGGACTTGGAGAGGGCAAAACAGTATCATGAGCAGCAGCTGGGCATTGCTGAGGACCTCAAGGACCGGGCTGCAGAGGGGCGTGCGTCCTCCAATCTGGGTAAGGATGGGGTTGCTTGTGAGATTCTGCATCAGTATTGTGGGCTGGAAACAGATATAGTAGCCCACTTTCTTTCATAGAATTTTGTGTGTTTTTATTCAGAAGAACCTTCTCCTTGTATTGCCTGTACCTTCCCTTCAGATATGTTCCCTTGGAGCCTGGCTGCTCTAAATCACATGATCTTTTGGGTTGTCATAGTGCTCTAAGGATTAGAACTCTGAAGTGCTGGAAAAACAAAGCACCCCAGCCTTTTAATCTGCTTAAAGAGAAGAGCAACCAGATTTAGCTAATTAGAGAGAAGTGGAATGAAGATGATATAAAATTATGTTTAGTATAAATGAAAGAGAAGCTTCTAGGAAGTCATTAGTGCAGGAGAATTTCAGAGAATTTTTGCTCACAGGGACTTCCTTCCTTGGTGAATGAACTTCACATGTTATATACCAATATGTACTCTTTTCATCAAAATTAAGTGCATTCACAAATAATATTGCTAACCTTAGTAAAAATGTAAAATTATTCTTGTGAAAAATATAAAGAGCATAGATTTGCAGCCTCTGTTTTGGTGTTCTGGGCTGCAATGAAGATATATATGTTTACACATAGTAGTAAGAGACCAAAAGTAGTCAGCACCTGGTTACTTTTTTTTTTTTTTTTTTTTTTTTTTTTTTTTTTTTTTTTTTTTTTTTTTTTTTTTTTTTTTTCGTATTTTAGGGAAGGGTCTACAGGGTGTTCAAGGTTTCACTGCTAGATTGGACTCATAGTGATCTACCTGTTTATAACCTCCCAAGAGCTGGGATTACAAGCATGTGCCACCATGCCCAGTCTCAATTGCTGTCTCAGCATGCTCCAGAGGTGGGGCTGGCATGCAGCTGGTTACTTTGTAGACATCTTATTATTTTGTCTTTGTGTCCAAACAGATGTGGGTACATAATGAATGGAAGGTACAGATGTGATCTGGAGGTGTACAATGAATTCATTCCTCTTCCTGGAATTGCTTGGTTCTACCCTGCTTGGTTCTGCAAGGATTTGGGGATGGGAGGTGGTAAAGAGGAGACTTGATTAGTACTAGTAGATACCTCTCTGGTACAAGTGGTAGCAGAATGTAAATCTCAATCCTCTTTTCTTATGTAACCTCCCAAACAAGACATATCCATCTCTGTGTAATTTTAGTTCTACTCCATTCTCCATTCTACTTGTTTATTTTAACTATATTTTTTAAATTCTTGCCAGAGAAAGTTGCAGATTCTAAAGACTTTTTCTGATGATATTGAGACCAGAAAGAGAGTCTGAAAAAGACTTTGACTTTCTATATTACTTCAAAGTATTTCAAATATTTATTGAATTCTCACTATGTGCTTAATCCTGAATAATTGTTTTTAAGAGATATAGAAGTTGCTTCATTTCTGAGCCAGTTGTGATGGGATATGCCTATAATTCCATCACTCTGGGAGACTGAGGTAACAAGATGACTGTGAGTATAGTGTTGCTATTCTGTTCGTTATTGTTGTTTTTGAAACAGAGTCTCATGATGCAGTTCAGGCTGGACTTGAGTCCACAGTAGGACTCAGGCTGGCTTTGCATTCATAATGATCCTCCTGCCTCAGCCTCCCAAATGCTGGAATTACAAGCATGTGCCACCACATCCAGTTTAATAGTTCAAGCTTTGTGTTGGTATTTTGGAGATTATCAAGACCCTACTTCAAAGTAGAAAATAAAAAAGGACTGGGAGTGTGACTCTGTGTAAAGGGCCTAAATTCAATCTCTAATACCAGAAAAAAATACTTTTTTCTTGCCATCAAAGAGTTTATAATTTAGCCAGGAAAATAAGACTAACACACAGGACAGCCATGACAGTGTTAATGTGTCACCATGAAATTCCTAGATGAGAGGGCCTGAGGGCTAGAAGTAATATGGAATGCTTCTTGGAGAAGATTACACCAATGTAGACCAGGAAGCAAAGGTAAGATTAGTGAGGAAGGAAATGGCCTTAATGGCAAGGGACATGTAAACAAGATAGGAAGTGGCAGGTGGGCACTTCTGAGAAATGGTGGCATGATCAAGCTTCAGGAATGTGCTGGTGAGCAAGAACTAAAAGTTATGAAACATAGAAAAGAGAAACTAAACCAGGTAGATATCTGAGGAAGATGAGTTTTGCAGGCATGCAGAAAGGACTTAAAGGCTAGGAATCTACAGCTGAGAAAGTTGTGCCTACTAGACAATTCATGTTTTCCTTGTCAGCATATGTCAGCTTTGACAAGTTATGTTTTTCAAAAGCTTTGTTCATGTCATCTAAATTGTTGAAATTTTTGGCTTAAAGTTGTCTGGAATACTTCCTTGTTATTCTTTTGATGGTGGTGGTGATGGTAAAGATGGTGGTGGTGATGATGGTGATATCGGGATTTGTCTTCCTCATTCCAGATAGTTTTTCAAGTTCAGGATTTTCATGACTATCCTCAAGCTCAATAATCAACTAGAAGGATTGATAAAACTTGCTGAAAGCTGCTGTATTCATAATAGCTTGCTACACTGAATGGAGACAGATTAAAATTAGCCAAGCAAGTGGTATATGGGGCGTAGTCCAGGAGAGTTCCAAGTGCAAGGCTTCCGGCTGTCCTCTCCCCGTGGGTTTGTGGATAGCACAGACTTCTCTCAGAAATGATGGGTGACAGTATGCACAGAGTATTGCTAACTGGAGAAATTCATTTGGGCCTTGCTGGCCCATTTTTATTGGACCTTACCCATGAAGACATAGTTAATCATTTGCTTTTGTGACCTCAGTTTCTAGCAACTCCAGATATTGAGTTAAGGCCATGTAACCCAAAGTCCCCACAATAAATCACATTGTTAGCATAGACTATCTGACAAGGGCACGACTCTCAGATAACCCAAAATACTATTAGCAGGTCATGGAGGAATGAGTGGGTTTTGCCACGCACATAGCCTAGACCTCTCCTTGAGAAAGGTTAATTCTTTACTGCATGAGGGAATTTTTTAAAGAGATAGGTTATATTTTTTAAGCTCTGGAATTTCTATCTGGATCTTTTTGTTAACATTTCAGTTTTTCTGCAAAGATTTATGTGTTCTTTCGTGACATGTGTTTTTCCCTTTATATAGCTGAATCTAGTTTAGAACAGCCAATTTTAATATATAGATCATCTTGGAACTTGATCCTAATGATTGCCTATTTTTCCTTGTTGGGAATAGCTTCCCTGACATAAATTCAGATACCATACATACAATTGAAGTATATAATTTGGTGATGGTTTGTAGCATAGTCACAGAGTTATATGATGATTGTCTTTTGTTTTGAGTATTAGTCACATTTCAATGTTTCTGTATATGCCCAGTAGTATGAGATTATATCAGACATTATGAATGATATTTTATAGAGAAAGAAAATTTGGATATTATCTTCCTTAACAATTCTGATTTGTTGATGCTGTTTTACTAGGCAATTAACTTGGTGGGATTCAGACTCAAAAATTGGTCTTCCCTGTGGTGGATGACAGCTGAAATCTTTCTTTTGGTCTTTTAGTTCTCAACTCACTATTGAGATTTGCCTTGAATATGCATATTTTAAGGCTTAGAGAGAGAGAAGGGTGAACTTTGTACTGAGAATTCAAGGCCCGCTACTGTGACTTGTGGCCCTCTTGGAGATAATTTTTCCTCTGGTTTTTCCAGAGGGTAAGACTGTGGGTTTCTGAATTTTTTGAATTTTTTTTAATTTTATTTATTTATTTTTTCTTGTTTCAGAACCTTTGTTTATTCACTCATTTTTATGGCTGGCTCAGCCTGCCCTGAGGGCTGGGCTGGCGCAGCATGTGGTGCAGGGGATCGAACCGCGGTCCCTGCAGCCGCCCAAGCTTTCCTAAGCAGGTGCTTTAGACCACTGAGCTATCCTGCCGGGCCCAAGACTGTGGGTTTTTATCTAAACTTTAGCTTCATCTTGTGGTGCTACTCAGGACCTGCCTCCTCCAACCCCCCCCCAACTAATAACAATTTTTAAAAGTGTCCTCTGGGTTGGGCACATGCAAGGGCCTTGGATTTAATCCCCAGAGCCCCTACATCTTGCTCACAAAGTACATGAAAACATTCCCTGGCATTTGAAAAACTTTCCCATTGTCATTGCCTTTTTCTTTTTTTTAAATTTAATTTAATTAATTTTAATGAGAAAGAAATAACAGTGAGACAGCTTCAAAACAGCTTAGTAGGACAGCCACAATAGTTAATACATTGTATATTGCTGTCTTCGTAGTAGTTGTTCAGAATACAAGATGAAGACATGATAATTTTTTTAAACACTATTAGTACAATTCTTCTTATTGAACTATGAGAAAGTAGTTGTGTGTATAGTCCAATAGTCCATAATAGTAGTGGGTGATCAGCTGAACTGGCAATGTCGGAAGCCATTGACTTCAGCCTGTTACAGTTCAGCATATTAATATGGCTTTACTTTTTATGCCTCGTGATTAAGCTTTCCTGCTGGATGGTTAAGACCAACTTTGGCGGGGTCATTACTTTTTTCAATGGCTCTCTCCAGAGTCTGTTTAACTGATTTGAGTGCTCTCTGGTGCCTTCTATAGGTTTCCTCCCATTCCCACAAGTTTATCTACAGCAGCATTGGTCTAAAAGAGGAGCTGCCCCTAATTACTGGAATCCTAGGACTACCTACTCTTTTTTAACAATTACAATTCTACAGCACCCTTTGTACCCTGACAAAGATGAGATAAGAGCTTTTTTAAATAATTCTAAACTTCCCTCATCAGAAAATGGCTAGCATACTCCACTAGCCTTTTCTAGGAATTTGCAGCTCTCTAGGTTATAATGAAGCACCTCTGTCCTGATTTCCTTCCTGACTGTTCTTTCTGTGTCTCCTTCATTGGTATTTTTTGTTCCCCTTAAAAAATGAAAAAAAACAAAAAAGTTACAAAAGGGGCAATTCTTTTTGTGAAAATTTCTCACAGTACAAAATAGGCAAAGGAGAGCCAGGCGTGGTGGCACATGCCTGTAATCCCAGCACTCGGGAGGCTGAGGCAGGAGGATTGGTGCGAGTTCGAGACCAGCCTGGGCTACAAAAGTGAGCTCAGGACCAGCCTCAACTGCATAGCGAGACCCTGTCTCAAAAAAGACAAAAAAAAAAAAAAATAGGCAAAGGAAGGGCTGGAGGGATAACTCAAGAGAATAGGCACTTGCCTGGCAAGTGTAAGGGCCTGAGTTCAATCCCCAGTTCTGAAAACAAAAACAAACAAAATAGGCAAAGGAAATTTATCCACTGACATTAGCACTTACCCCTGTCTCACTCCTCAGCATTAACCAGTCTTAATAAGTTAGTTAGGATCATCCCAGATGGTTTCACTATACACAAATGCAAATCAGTATAGTCATAGATGTAAATGCGTATGTGTGCCTTCTCTCCCAAACTCTGCCTGTGCCGTTATTTAGATAACCTATGTTATTTTTTTGTTTTATTTTGCTTTTTATTTTAAAAAGCAACAAACAATAAAAAACACAAAAATTCAAAACAAGATGACATGAAATTAACAGCACTTATTATATTGTGCATTGTTAGCTTCAAAGTAGTTGCTCAGATTTCCAGATGTTGTTTTAACAGCCTTTTCCATCCATTGCCAGTTGTTAAACATGGGCGTTCTTGTGTTTTTTTCCTTGAATCTTTTCTTGTGTTATCTTATCTCCATTTATTGTTTCTGCCCTCAACCTCTTACTATTGCTTCATTAGACATTGTTTCTAAGTCTCTATGTACCAGCTCTGTTTCTTGGCTTAGCATCTTTTCACATTTCCAACTGTCTAGTGGTTCCTCCATCTGATTCTTACGCTGTTCTGTCAGTTAGTGCCTCCAGCTTTCCTAATTCTTTTTGTGATAAGCTACCTCTGTACTCTCTTAGTTTTCTATTGGTACTATAACAAATTAGCACAAATTTGGTGGCTAAACACAATTCATTGCATTCTCTCATAGCTCAGGGTGGGGGCAGGTTGGGTAGTCTGAAGCCAGTTTTACTGGGCTAAAGTCAAGATGTTGGCAGTGGCAGTTCACCTCCAGGTCCAGGAGATAGTCTGGGTCTTTCTCTTTTTCTCCTACTGGTGGCCACCTTCTTCCTTCAAAGTGCACCTCTCCCTTCACCTTCCCTCAGCCTGATTCTGTCAGTATCCTATCAGCAAAATCTGCTGCCCTCAGGTCATGCCCACCTGGAAAGTCCAGGTATTATCCTTGACTCAAGGTTTTTAACTTAATTGCACCTGCAGAGTCCCATTAGCTAGGTAAGGTAGCATTTACCGGTTCTGGGGATTAGGATGTGGATGGATGCAGGGAGACATTTAGCCAAGCCATCTTCTCTTAGCACTTATTAATAGTTTAGTTCTAGAATTTTCCCCAAATGCCTCATGTGTTTAGAGGTGTGGCTTTTGGAAGACAGTTGAATCAAGGGGGCACTATACTCATTTATAGGTTAGTCCACAGAAGAGTTCAGAGCTGAGTGTTCTCACGGGAGGTGGGGCATGGTTGAAAGAGGCAGGTCACTGGGAGCATAGCCTGGAAGGGTGGCTCTCCCTCCTGAACTACTCCCTTCAGTCTGCTTCCTGACCACTGTAACAAGAGCAACATTCCACTGTGCTGTCTCCCTCTACCGTGCCATTTCTGCCTTGCCCCATCATAGTTGTCCATTCTGTTACATCGGCTTGCTGGTTGGGTTTCCTCACCTTTCCTTCCTCCCATATTGCCTCCATCCCACACGTCAATATAGACAGAACTTCTTAAAGCTTTTCTGAGCTATTGACTACCATAGGTTATACAGCACATGATGCAGTCTTTACCTAGAAGTAAAGGCCATCATGATTACAGGCACAACCAATTTTCCATTTTTTAGTTCCAGTAGTTCTCATACTCTCAACCTAAAACTGGCTCTTCCATTCCACTAATCTTGCCACATTGGCCATGCTTTCTGAAGCAATCATTTCCGCCTAGAACTGGCATTCCTATCTTGTGGCCTAAAGTTTGCCTATCATTTTAGGATTTATCCCAAATATCATTCACTCTTTTAATCCTGTTTTGATAGCAAGATAAGTCATTTCCCTTGTCTGAGTCCTGGTAACATTTTCAAAATTTCTCTTATTCAATTTGTATTTCAATGATATATTGTTATTTGTTTTTAAGGTTTTTTTTCCTTTTTAAGAGAATAACAATAGTTATGCTGTGCATTATTGACAATGAGAAGGAGGTATATTCTACTCTGCAGCCTCTGTAGCACGAAGTTTTAACTCCTCACACAAACTGTATTCAGTAAATATTTGTATGGTTAGATTGAATGAGTCAAAGTTTATAGCAAGTTGTTGTACTTGGCACAACTTGAGGAATGGTTGTAATTTTGGAAAGAAGCAGGAAAACTGGGAGGGAAAAGAAGTTTGGGAAGGTAAATGATAACTTCAATTTTGTGCACTCCAGTTATATATTTCCCTTCTTAATGTACCATGAACAGAACTGAAGTATTAAGGTGACTTTGTAGTGATATCCATGGGGTGAAAAGGAGACCCAGCCAAGGAGGCTGAGTAGGCCTACAGAGGGGTGGAGGCATTCCAGGTGGAGCTCAGGAAAGGGAGCTGCAGGACGTGGCTCGTGTGATATTCATGTCAAAGGAGCCAAGGAAAGTGAGATTAGAGTCAGTAGGAAGAATTTTGGATGATGGAAATGTGCTGTGCATAGCCAAGGATTCACTGGATAGATTGGAGGTGGGAAGAGAAAAGAAATGCAGATGACAAGAAGTCTTTGTCCTTTGGTGGTCAGCATGTATTAATATTTATTATCTACACTTGATTTGCTTTAAAATAAAACAAGTGGAAATGATTTTACAGATTTCCTATGAACAATGAGAGCAGTCTAGTTATTTTCTAAGCATTTCTTCCTTGTGAATATAATGTTAATGCAAATTTTGGTTTGGAAAATGGCCACCTTTTCTTTTCCATTCAAAAAGACTGCATGACAGTATTTTTGTAACCTCTGGGTTTTTGTGGCCTTGTTTGTGGTTCTAATCTACAGAGTTTGAAATCAAACCTCAGGTGTACTGCAGAGTGGGCCTCTGGACTAACATCCTCATTAAAATCCTCTCACTCTGGTCACCACAGATCTTCTCATTTCCTCAGAACGAAAAGAATTAACCCTCACCTCACTTGGAGGTAAACTGTGGTTAGGAAAATGAGAAGTGGGACAGTGAGGAGAATAGCCACTCGCCCCAATCCCTGACACAAACACAAATACACACACACATACACACACACACACACACACACACACACACACACACATTTAGCTTGCTGTTGTATACCTGAGAGAGACACAAAGTTCATTTCAGGAGCTTTTTGTTAGATGTAGCAGTCTCTAGAATGGGGTCAGATACTATAAGAGATAGAGGATATGTCCCCACAAGGCCGGAGGTCAGGTATCCAGTAATCCACTCATGCAAAATAATCAATCAACAGTTTAAAAATAAGTATCCATTTTTAATAAAAAAATGTTTTATGTCTAGCAAGTAGCTTATTTGGGAAGAAGAAAAATAATAGTGTATTTCAACTCATACACCTACTTATTCATTCTTCTCTTCCGTCAGCATCTATGGAGCAGCTATGGGGTAGCTGCTGTGTGCTCTTGTAGAGTGAAGCTGACGTCATTCCTGACCCCCCAGCACACACAAGTTTTTATTCAGCAAGTGTATGCTGAAGTCTGCTGGGTCCCACGTATATGCTCATTTTCACATTTCATCCTCTCCACAAATTTATGAAGATGACTCTTAATTGATTTTATATTTGAGGAAAATCAAGGTTTAAAAAAAATAGTATTTTTTAATTTCTTGAGCTTAAAGAGACATGTAGCATGAAGAACTCATTAAGATCTCATAAAGTGGTATTTTTCTGCATTTTCAAATCTTCCTTGGAGTCATATATTGGAGTAAAAATTTGGTAGCACTTGTGGTGGGTATAAATAATTGCTCTGATCTCTAAAGTACAAAAAAAATTGATACCAGAAATGGTAGCCATCAGCTACTCTAATTCGAGACTATAGGAAAAAAAAACCTCAACAATTTTTAATAAAAATTATATTTAAAAATTAAACCTTAGCAACCTGAAAGAGAAACTTCTGAATCCAGTGATCAGGTGGAACAGTGCTACAGAACATATACATATTAGTTACATACTATCCCTGAATAGATTTTATGAATTAAATCATTTCTCTGAACAGAGATGAAATTTAGTATTCTAAAGACTCTTATAACTTACTTTTGTAGAAGAAAATTTTTTCCTCAAGTTAGTAATCACTAGCTTTTTTTTTTTTTTTTTTTTTTTTTCACATGTTTCAATTGTTCTGTGTTGCCAGATGTAATGGCGCACATCTGGAACCCCAGCACTTGGCAGGCTGAGGCATAAAAGTAAAGGTTAAAGTCATATAGGTCATAAGCTTCAGTGGCCAGATCCAAACTGAAGACCACATGTCTCTCAGAAAGATTGCAGCCTACAGGCTCCCTCTAAGCCCTACTCATTTGCTGTGTGCTTAATTCTGCTTGAGAAGAAGAGCGGAGACCAAGCAGACTGTCCAAGATGCCCCTTGTATGGGGAGCTGAACCTCATGCACCTCTGATTTTCATCTATACCACACCCACCCACAAATATATTATATACATTATATTATATGTATGACCCTAAGCAGATTTTTCGGTGTTCTAAAAGGAAAGGAAGAATGTCCTTGTTCTATTAAAAATGAGGAATGACAAATGGAAAACATCAGCCAAAGCAGAAGACTTCTCTGACCTAGCAGTAGAGAACTCACAGAAAATGATTCAGGTCCTCATTAAGGTTATGACATGCACATCCTGTGCAGGGTCCAACACCTATCAGTGCCTAATAAATATTAATAATATTTATTTGCTCTTTTAGGCCAAGATTTGTCACCCTGCTTGTCTAGACACTAGCTATTTGAGAGGAGCTGTGATTCGCTTACAGATAGAGAGGGTCTGTAAACATGTGAACAGAAGCAGACGGGGCAGTAAATCTTGGTCAGAGCTGCACTCTGGATTGTTGCAAGAGAGGCTGCAAAGCTATTGGAATAATGAAGTGGATGCCTGCTATCAGGTCCCAGAGTTGTGTCTCCAGCAGGCAGAGTCTAGCAGTAAATTAGCTTATGTTTCAGCCTGGCAGTTGGCACTTGGTTCATTTGTAGATGCTAATTGTAATCTGATGTTATCAGCAGCAGGTAATTGAAATGGGCTTGATGAATTACTTAATTTCTTTTAATAGCTGAGTCTTCAAGAACTGAATAAAGAAGATAAGGTGATCAGGAAGAAAACACAACAGCTTTATCTTTCTAATTAGTGCTTGGAGGTTTTTGCTTCTTTACACAAATGGTTATGAACATGTGAGGCTGAATGGGTTTATGAGTCAAAAGACCCCACGGGGGCTTTTCCCATTAGGCAGCCCAGTCCTGAGCATTGATAACACTTCTGTTAGGACCTCTGATAGGAGCATCTGAGGGATCTCTCTGGAGAATATTGATTTCTGAATGTGGTTTTGTTTTCTGAGGTGGGCACTGCTTGTCACCGTAGAACACTGCACCCTACCTTCAGCTCCCTTCTTAGGGCCCTTTTCTGAGACCAGTGCTTCTTGGCACTGTGTAGTGATACGGGAGTCTTGCACTTATGTTAGTCATTGGCTCCTGTCTCCCATACCTGGCACCAGCACCCCATGCACCCTCTAAGTCCCTCCATCTGCGGCAGTACTGTGTGGCCCTGTGCTTTGCCAGCAGCGGTGAATACAGATGTGATCTGAGGTCCTGCCATGTGTCCTGCACTGCCCACTAGGCCAGGCCCGCCTGACTACACTGCGTTCTAGGGTCTCTCTTTAGGAATCACTTGGCTTTGCTTTTAGTCTCATGATCATTCCGTTTTGGAAAGACTTTGGGTGAATTTGGTTTCAACAGGTTTTTCAAAGAGATTGAAATAACAGCAGAAAACAGAGAGCATCACATTGGGTCTTTTTTTAAATAAACATTTGGAAATGATATGGCAAAGGATTATTCATATTACCTTTGTGGTTCTCCTCTGTGGAAAATTCTATTTTGAAGACAGCTATGGTTAGAGCTAAAGATGTCAAGACCCTAAGCCACCAGTTTGATTATGGCGACTGATGGCTTTGATGCTAAAACAAAATCCAAGGGCTCAGATACTGTGCTATTTTTTGATCTGAACAATAGTTGCATAGTTGTCCTAACTTTGTAAACATTTGTTGAGTTGTATGGATATGATTTTATGCCTTTTATTTATTTATTTATTTATTTATTTTTTTGGTGGGACTGGGGTTCAAACTCACGACCTTGCACTTGCCCAGCAGGCACTTGTGCCTCGGAGCCATCTCCCCAGCTCCCTTAATGCCTTTTAGACTATAATTAATATTTTAGGGCTGGGGACATAGCTTAGTGGTACAAGTGCCTGCCTTGCAAGTACTGGGTCCTGAGTTTGATTCCCAGTACAAAACAATTTATTTTGAAGAAAAGTTTATTTAAAAACACTGTGAGCTAGACTGGGCATGGTGAAATATGCCTGTAATCCCAGTGCTGGGGAGGCTGAAACAGGAAGATCAACTAAGTCTAAGCTGTGTAGTGAGACCCAGTACCAAATACATAAAATTAAAACAAAACAAAAAAAAAAAAAAACACTCTGAGGCAGGAGTGTTACTGGAATGGTACACATTTCTCTTTACTTAAAAAGTTTACTTTTAAAACTTTATTTATTTTTTTGTCTTTTTGAGACAGGGTCTCGCTATGCAGCTCAGGCTGGCCTTGAGCTCATTTTTGTAGCCCAGGCTGGTCTCGAACTCACACTGATCCTCCTGCCTCAGCCTCCCAAGTGCTGGAATTACAGGCGTGCACCACCATGCCTGGCTTACTTTTTAAACCTTAAATTGAAAAATAATTATAAATACTTATAGGCTAGTGTGTGATATTTAATAAGAGAATATATAATAGAAAGATTAGACCCAGCTAACATATCATTGCCCCTACATTTTTGTATTAAGAACAATTAAAATCTAATCCTTCAGCAACTTTGAATATACAATGCATAATTATTAACTATGGTCACCATGCTATGTAACAGATCACTAAAACTTACTCCTTTTATCTAATGAAGCTTTGTACCCTTTGGCCAACATTCTTTCCCCATGCATCACCCTCTATAATGTCCATCCAATTCTTTGGATTCATATGCAAGAGAGAGTACATAATATTACTCTTCCAGTGCCTAGCTAATTTCACTGAGCATAATGTCTTTTGGGTTCATATTGTCTCATATCATAGGAGTTTCTACTTTTTAAAGTCTGTATAGTATTCCATTGCGCACACACACCACATTTTCTCTATATATTTATCCATTAATGGACACTCAGGTTGCTTCTATATCTTGGCTACTATGAATAATGCTGGAATGAATAGGAAAATGCAGATATCTCTTTGACACCCTGGTCTCATTCATGTTTCTGGTTTTCTATCTCACATATCATACCATATCCGGACTTCTGACTGGATCATCTATCTACTTATGGTCCCTCCATCTACCACAAATAAGCTTCCATCTCAGTCTAAGATTTTTCATCATGTCTTTCCCATTTTTGAGTATTTCTTCAGTGTACAATCTAGAAACCTCAAAATTATTCTAGGATCTCTACCTCCTTCCTCAGATCTCAGATCTACAGGTAGTTGGTCAAAAGTCCTATATGTTTACCGCCCAAAGCAAGTGCTGCTGTTATCTGCAGAGCTGTTTTCTGGGCTCCATTCATTTCTAATGTGGCAATTTTTGTCCACTTTTATTTCATCTTGGCATTGCCACTGGTGTAAACAATCTCTACAATTCCTTCATAATTTAAAAAATTGATATTCTGTGATTTTTTTCCCTGTGGTAAAGCCACATCTATGAAGCTGAAACTTGATTCCTGCAACTTTAGAAATGAACCAAAAATGTAATGAGCTTGAGAAATAGAGCAGCAGGCAGTGATTAGACTTTATGATACCATTTTAATTTTATTCCTTTTAGTTAGTAGGAACACTGAATTGAGGCAGTTTTTTCCCCCTTCTTTTATATAGTCCTTTTCCCTATAGCTAAGTGAGACAGTCTGATTAGCTAGCTAACTAAATAATATATTAACCTTTTGGGTCTTCATCCAAGAAGTTTACAAAGCCTGGCTAAAATGAGACCCTTTATGCAGATTTGAAGATCCCTAATATTTATGACTTTGAGACAGGAAAATCACTAGGATACCACACTGTTTCTTCTTTTAAGTACATGAACTTAATAATCTCTTCTCCTCTGTATTTAACATCTTGCCTTAGGAAACTGATGCTGACTTCACTTTTCAAGGTATTCAAATAATAGGTTCCATAGAGACTATGAGAAAAGGCCTTTGTGATATCTTCAATGCACCTTTGAAGTGGCTTAGAATAAAAGAAACGATACTTACTGAATGCCCCAGTGTGTTAACACTGTACGTGATGTATCTTCTTATGCGCTATTCATTATTTCATTTTGAAACTGAAAAAGGTTGGGCCTATTATTTTCATTTAGAAAGCAAGAAGCCAAGAACAGAGTTTAAATTGCCCAAGGTCCCAAAGCAAGTGTGCACTGAGCTGAGGTTTGAGCCCAGAGCTGTCTGAATACAGAGTCAGTGCCTTGTGATGTTACTGCACTGTATAGGAAATGGCTACATGTTTTAGAAAAAAGGGAAGTCTCTACCATTTTTAAGGGACTAGGACAGTAGTACGGAGCCTATGGCCCACATGTCATAGCAAATTCAAAGCTCTGAAAAGTTCCCCATTACTGGAGTAGGACAATGTGATGTTGTAACTGAAAGACCGGAAAGTGAGCATTTTGCTTTACCCATGGCTTATTGTCCTCGTCGTCCTCCATCCACCCCATTTCATTCTGGGTGCGATGAGCTTGCCTACAACCCAAGTGCAGGATGCAAATGTGGCAGCTCATATGCCACAACCAGAGTCCTCCTCCTTAGCATGAAATCCATAAAAGACTCAGGCGTTTAAGACTGTCTTCAGCACAATTAGTAATTTCATGGTGACTTCAAAAAGAAGCTTTGCTCTGAGAATCATTTTCTGCATGTTGTTCCAAAAATTTCTCTTAAGGCTCTCTCTCTCTCTCTCTCTCTCTCTCTCTCTCTCTCTCTCTCTGACACAGCACAAAATACATTTGTTGAATTGGATTAAAGCCAAAATACAACTTTTAGTTAGTGCTGCTGACTCAGCCTGTCCCTGTTTGACTTTCAAACAGCTTTGTTAGTGCCTGAATACAGGCTCTCTGTTTTCAATGGATTTTAAAGAGTAGTCCTTTCGGGCCATTCTGATGAAGAGTTAAGTGACTCTGGGAAGTGAATGCGTTCATTTTCTAGTGAAAATTGTTGCCTGGGTGGCATTTAGAATGTTTCCAAGAGCAATTAAAAAGTGAAGTAAATGCTTTGTTGTTATATGTCCAATGTGCCTGTAAAGCTAGCCCTCATCAAAACAGCCCCAGTGGCAAAAAAGTAACACATATGTGTTCTTGAGCCAGATTGTCAGAGTTGGTCACTTATTTGAAACAACAGCAATTCCACAATTACATTTTCCTTATTCAAATGGAAGGTCCCATGAAATCCATTATCTAATACCAAATAAGACAAAGACAGCTTATAACATGGCCCAGCTGTTGGAGTGCTCTGGAGGGAGATGTAATATGCTCTGTGACTCAGTAAGCAGAAGGTAATGGACTAAAAGTTATCCACCCCTTCACAACAAGGAGATCTGGAGCTTCACCAGGAATTTCAGATTGTCAACCTTAGCAAAACAGATGGTATCTCCTAGTTTGTGGCACAATCAGGCAAGCTGGCATGTCTGCCTTGACAACTCCTGGTACTTCTGAAATGCCTGATGGAAAAAGACATCTTCCTTGTCATCAGTGAAGAACTCACAACACCCTGAGGAAGGGCCTAGAATTACCTATGTGGCCAGCCCTTTATTGAACATTTTTATGATCTCTTTCCCCAAGGCTGTAGCATCCTGCATAAGCATCCTATTAGGCTGTTCCTTTCTTTCTAGTAGCAATCAAAACTACTTGAGTCATGTGCAGATTTTTCTTCCTTGTGATCACTAAGAAGTCCCTTCCTAAATGGCTTACCAGTGTATGGGCTTTGTACAGCGTGATACCACTAGGGTACCCAGATAGTTTATCACTAGGACAGTTTAAGGAACTATTAAGAGAGTCTACCTGCATGTAACGTATCTGTGAAGAATGCAAGTACTGGAATCAGTGCTGCTTTGGGATGCAGCTGTCGTTGCTTATCTGAATTTGTGACCTTGAGAAGATCGTTAGCTGCTCTGTACCTCAATTTCTTCACCTGTAAGATGGGGATAATTATAGTACCTATCTCAAAAGATGGCCAGAAGTGAATGAAATCACAACTCATGATTCCTAGAACAATGCCTAAACCATAATAAACCCACACAAACATAATCATGATTTTGTATCAAGTATGCGAAAAGTGCCTCACCTAAAATAAAAATAAGATGCTAAAAGAAATGTGAAAAATGCATAACATTTTTACCCCTTCTAGTATTGTGATCCACTGAGAACTGAAAGGGGTACAGGAACCAACAGTACGGGTTGTTATTTGATTTCATCATCTGTTGCTGACACATTCTTCATTGTTACTGGCTGGCATCTTTCTGACAAGAAATGTTTCAAATGAAGGAGATTTATAAATAAACCTGAATCAAAGCTTTGAGCAAGGGGAACTCACCTCAGATGGTGACTCAGTTCCCCTTCCCCCCATGTTGAGAAACTATTAGAAGAGGGGTATCATCCTGATTACTAAGTATCACACAGAGATGTACAGGCAGGGGCTGCACTCAGTGTCTGATGGCTGGACAGAAATGAGACTTACAGCTGCCATAAGCTAAGCTTTGGTCCTCACATTTGTATGACTGTGAGAAAGTTATTTCACTCTCCTGGACCATAGTTTTCTGATGTGAAAATTAAAAATACAATAGTAGCAAGGCTTAGTAACACACACCTGTAAAACCCGACTATTCAGGAGGCTGAGACATAAGGACCACATGTTTGAAGCCAACTTAGTGAGACTCTGTTAAAAAAAAAAAAGGACCCAGCATATAACTTAGTGATGAAGTACTGGCTTAGCATGTGTAAAATGCTGGGTTCAATCCCCAGTACTACAAATAAGTACATATATAGGAATAGAAATATAGTATTTGATTTTACTAATCAAGATTTTTGTGATACTCAAGTGAGAAAGTGACTATGCAAATGTTTTGTGACTAAGAAGTCACATTAACATGACCTGAGTATATCTATAAATTTTCTTGTTTTGTTTCTTTCCCTTATAAGGTAAAGGTAATAATCACGTGGCAGAAGCCTGTAGGAGGATGGCTTCAAAGTGAGGCAAACCCAGGCTCAACCAAATTCATGGTTGTTCACCTTTTCACAGCTTCAGATTCTGTCTCAGTGTCAGAGGGCTCTTGTGAGTAGACACCATTCCTCAAGGGAGCTTTCTCAGATTCAAGCAGCAGCCTTCAGCACCTGCCCACCACTCTGTGCTCCTGTGTTGTGGCATACTGCACATATTCCTCTGTGGTCTGTCTGCTTGTCTGTCTCCTGGTCTGTGCCACAAACCCTGGGAAAGCTGTTGGTTCCCAATCTGATGCCTCTGTACTCCCAGTGTTTAGCTTTTGGCTTGCTCATCTTTCATACACATGGATTGGTGAGTGGTGGTTAACACCTAGCAAGCACTCAGGAAGTGTTTCTGCTGTTAGTGTGCACGGATTTGGGTCCTTTAAAATAAGCTTGCAGATGTCCTCACTCATCTCAACTACGTGATCTTAAAATGCAGACCTTGGTAGTCGTTGGAACAGCAATTTTGGCTTTTTGCTGAAGTATTTTTTTTTTTTTCCAAAGAAAGACAACAACAGGCCAATTGTTTGCAATAGCAAATTCAGATTTTTTTGATATTCCAACCTGTGGTCTCAGATCTTTATCTTGAGAGAACTTGAAGGCATAGTTTCTGGTATATTTCAAACCATCTTCCACCCTTACCCCTAGGAAATCTCTGGCTTCCTGAGATCCTCAGAATGCAGGGAGGCTGTGGCAACTAGGAGACAGAAAAACCCAAGCCTTAGTGACAGGCAGCTCTGGGGGAGCTGTGTGATGGGGGGTGGGGGGGGGTTGTAAGATGTAAAATGGTGTTAAGAATAGAAACTCTGGGGGAAGTGCAATGGGCGTGGCTCATGTAAGGATCAGATTAAGACCATGGGTGTGAGGCACAGTACGCAGCATACAGTACCAGCTCAGGAAGGAGTGGCCAGTGGTTACTGGGCCCTTCTTTTACTTGACTCCCCTTCTTTCTCCAAGTGAAGTCAAGGCTCTGAGAAATGTAAAGTAGTTTTGCTTTGTGCAAACTTGAAGATTCCTGACCTAGACAGATGATTGGATCCTGTTCCCTTTGTGCTTTGGGATTCACTAGAAATTTCTCTGTAGGCAGTGAAAAAATAACTTTCTTCCCTTATATGGTTTTAACTTTTACTGAGAGCTCCCCCTCCCCTTTAACATTTTAGACCTTCTTTGTGATCTTGGAAAGTACTTTGTTTTCTTCTAAGTATGTTTGCAATAATTGTAGTAGCAGTAGTGTGCTCAGAGAACAGATGCCTGGTTGGGTATCCCTGCCTATCCTGGGTGCTCCCTGCATCACCACTGTTTGCTCTCACTCATGGAGCACCTTGAAAAGGGGAGCAGACTTACATGACGGTCACAGAGCAGCTCATCTGAGAAATATGTTCAGCCATGTCTGCCTGCTAATTACTGCTTAGGGGAAATCTAGGTGCCAGTGCTGTCCAAAACAATGTTATATTAATCAAAAAGAAAGAATACTTGGAGTCAATAATGGCTTTTGGGAACGGATGCTAACAACAGTACATCTGGCTTTTCAGATCTTATTTTTAAAAACGTATTTCAATGATGCGTCTGCTTTGGCCTTTTCTGACTCTGAAGATTGACCCACAGGAGATGGTCCTGTCATTTGTCCAGTGTTTTGTTCATTCATCCATTTACTTGTCTCAAGCATCCCATCGTCAAACAACCCATCTTGTGTTTTTCCCACCCTCACTTAGCTAGAGTCATCACACTGCAAAGCAAAGCTCAGTGGGTCCAGAGTCAGGAGATGTGGGTTTCAGTCCCAGGGCTGCCACTGACTCAGTTTTCACAAGGGAAATGTGACTTGTTCGTGACACATGTAATGCAAAGATTTTCTCCCTCTGATGGTTATGATACTTCCCAATTAAAGATCTGATGAGTGCCCAGGTGCCATGGTTGAAGGACATTTCACACTTCTCGAGACTTATGAAAATGTACAGATGGCTCAGTCATATGTACATTTAGGCACTTTAATTCATGTCAAAATTCAGGCATCCTTCAAAAAAACTCAGTTCAGTCTGGGGGCTCTCGTAGTAATGGTTTTTGTGAATGAAAGTGTGCCCATTGGGTTATTTTTGGCCCACCTGACAGTTCCTTGAATGTTACATTTCCATTCTGTGAAACCATTAACAATGGTGAACAAGGCATGTCAGAAAACCCAGCCATGATTTTTCTTCTTTGTCTTTCCTTTGTTCTGTTTTTATGGCTTCAGTAACAGGAGTTTTATTGCAGCATTTTGTGTCCTCAGCTCTTTTGCTGAGGCTCTGCATAATTTATGATCTAGATTCCAAAATGTTAGCGAATTGCACCACCAGAAATAATGGAATGTGACAGCAATGGATTCCATATTCTTGGCCCAAATATTTGTGTCTGTGGTTTACAAGTCATTTCAGAGCATGATTGCTACATTGCTCAAGCTGTTACTGAGAATGAATTCTGACAAAAGAAGAGAATTTTGGTAATTATAAAAACACAAAATGGGTCTGTGCAACAGTATTATGATTATGTATAGCAGAAGGAAGAGCATATCTCCTCCCAGTCCTTTCCCCTCCCAGACATCTTTACCCCTCCATTCCAGACATAATTGCTGTATAAAATTTGTAATTTAGTGTTCGGAATACTGTATCTGTTATGTGAGAAATATGTATGATCCAGCAGCCCAACATTTATTGGGCATTTGTCCTGCCTGAATAAAACAGGTGTCTACCCTCACAGTATACTCTTGGAGGCATCACTTTTTTAGAAAGTTTTACCTTCCAGGGAAGAATGTCTGGTGAGGTAGTGAATATGAAGCCTCCCAGAAACCCAGATGTACCAAGGGCCCCATATTTACCTTTTTTTCCTCTTGAAATGCATTTTTATACACACCCCTCTCAACTGTAACAAAAAGATCTGGAAGTAGAGCCTACTTTAAATGCAAAAATCACTTAAATGACAACAAAATCACAGTTACTTGTACTGAACAGTCTGTTTTGGTGTAATAAATGAATTCTTGCCCTTATGTTGATGTGGTTCAGTTGGTGAGTCACAAGAGGCTTAGTGGTTGTGGAATTAACTGTATGAAAGTCCTGGGAGGCTTGTTTTGGTATTAAATTGTCCTGCATAGGGCAAAAATAAGACAGAATCATCTGACCAAATTCTTAGACTCCACATGAAAAGAATGCTGTGTCTTGATTCTTGTAAATAGAATGAAGGCACAAGCAAGACTGTAGGAGTGGAGAGGAGCTCACTTTTCCAGCTGGAAGGATGTCCTCCATTTCTAGCAGCCAGGTTCTTCTTTCTCTTCATAAAATTATTGATGAGTCATCTCCATAGCCAGTATAAACCTTTCCTCCATGATCATTCCACCTAGATCACACAAAGGATTGCGAAGCAGAATGCTTTTCTACCATATCTTTCCTAGCCTTTCAGTGAGATAGAATGAAGTAACACCTGCACTTTGGAGTCTCGTACATACTCATTAGTTTAATATTAACTATGCCTCAGGTACTATTCTAAGTATTAGAAATCAAACAAATAAATATCACAAAGGAAAATAAAGTTGGTTAAGAAGATGGAAAAGTATAACAAGTAGGTGTAGAGGAAGGATGGAGCTGGTTGAAGCCAGGATCTTTTAGGGGATATGGTCAAAGAAGGTCCCTGTGAAGGGATAATATTTGTGCAGAAGTCTGAGGCAGAGGGTAAGCTACACTTGGATTTGAACTCTGGCATCATCATTTACTTACTATTGGGCCTCCTTGCGTCTGTTTTATCATCTGTTAAAATGCAAATGATAGGCCGTCTTACACAAACGTGTTTGAGATCACTTTTCTTCCCTTTTTCTCCTCCTTTCTTTCTTCTTTTCCATTTAAAACTTTAATACAGCTTGATATTCTTAGACCATGCCGGTTAAACTATAGTTTACAATACATATAATAACCATAGTGTTCAAGGAAAAAGGCAAGCATTAATAATCTCATCTGACAAAAAAAAAATTTGTTTCTGACTTACAAATTTATTTATATGAATAAGGATCTGTAAGTTATGAAAAGCTCTCATATTTACTGGTACGAGTAATTAACCTTTTCCTTTATTGCCAAGGAACTGGCCATTTCTGAAACATGCAGATCCATAGATAGAATAACCATGTTACAGTTTCACAGTCCTGTGAAGATCTTTTTGGGAGAGAGCCTCACTTGGAACTCTTCATGGGACAGTGTGGTGGCATGTATGTTGACCTAAGTGGGAAGTGACAGGAAAGTTAATGGAGTCAGAGTCTCTAAGGTGATGCGTCAGAAGCTATGCTTTGAGTGGGATTGATGTGAACAGCGTGTCTGTCAGTGCATGGTAACATTAAAAGCCTCTTTAAAGGTAGAGTCCCTTGGGACCTTATTAGTACTAGAGAGAATCAGAGGCACATCAACCACTAGGCTTTGTCTGCTTCATGTCAGTTTCGCTTCCAGGGCAATATAGCATACAGCTCTGTCCTTGAGACTTCTGGGCAGCAGGCCCTGAATCCAGAGTGTTCAAGTCATTGTGGTATTACTTTGTACTTGCACAGTACTTTTATGAATCATTTTATGTTATCACAAAGCTTCTTGCTTGGAGTCAGGACAGACTCTCTAGACCCAACAGGTAAAGAAGGTCTGTATGCAAGTGCTCCATTCAGCCAGGGCCATGCCCAGGCCTCATCCATCAGCCAGTGCCTTTTCTGGCCACCTTCCAGGGGAGTACCTTTTTCACCATGGAAATAGCTGGCATGTGGTACCTGTCTTCCTATGCAGATCATCTGGGTGGTAAGAACTGTATGTGATCCTGGACCCTTGTGTGAGTTAAGAAGGGCAGGAAGGGAAAGCTTTATTCAAGCCTGCAGCCAAGGAGCACTGTGCAGGGAGAGCTGACACCAGGATGAGAAAGAAACTACCCTTGTAATGTTGTTAAGTTCAAGAGTTTCAGAGCTTGAAAAGAATTATAGAGATTTTAATGTGTACAAAACAAAACCAAAATGAGATAAAAACTCGGCCTAAAGAAATGAAGGGATTTAATGGAGCTGGTCCATGGCTGGGCAATGAGCAGGGTTGGCATTCCCAATATCTTGAGAAATGGGTTTCTATAGTTGTTTTCCTCCTTCTTATCAGGCTTATTTACCTTTATCTCCCTCCTACAATGGCAGGGGACATCTCTTTTACTTTGACAGCTTTATATTTCAAAGTCGTTCATCTAGTTCTGGTGGTTCCTAAAAGTAGTCCTAACTAAAATGCCTTCAGTCCAAATGAGGCCGTGACTCAGGCCAATTCAGGCTATTCTCTCCTCCTTGCAGTGGGCCCACTCGTCTTGCTATCACCTCTTGAGCTGCACAGGTGGTCCATCAAGAGCAACCAGCAGGTACTCAAATACAACCTTCTTTATTTCCTGTTGCCCTACACATTCCCCTCTGTTGTCCTTATATCTTTCCTTCTCTGCGCTCACATCTAGCATGTGAGCTTCTGAAAGGCCTGCTGCCAGGCCTTTTGAGTCTGTGAATTATGTCCCTGAGCACTACATGTGACCCACAGAAGGCACCTTTTAAACAGTTTTGTTTTGGTTGCATCTATACACTCTGTCACTCTCAGGTCCTTCAACCCTACCTCATTTTCCTCAACCCCAAACTCAAGGTGAAAGCAATTACTTTGGAGTGTCACGATTCCTGCTCATGTTTGTCTGTGTATCTGTATTTTGAGAACTAGTGGTCATTGTTATTCTCAGTTCATTTGAACTGTCCTGTATTCTTTGTTGGTATCTTTGAGTTCAGTTCAACAATATTGATTTCCTTTTAATGGAACAGAAGCTACCGCCAATCTCTCCTGCATATTGAGTTAAATGTTGGTGCTTGGAGAGGCAACACAGCCTAGTGATACAGAGCTCAGGCTGTGGAGTTGGTGGGAACAGGACACAGAGCCTCTCACATCCTGCTGGGGGTGGGGGTGGGTATCTGTATACGGGTTGTTTAGTTTTGATAAAGCTCATGATTTTCCCAAAATTATTTAGCACTATTAAAACCAGTGAAACTCTGACCAAGTCAGCATTATCACAATTCAAAATAGTAACATACTGCTAGTTTGCTTTCTGCTCTGATCATCCATGCAGATGGAAGGATGGGCTACTGCCAGAGTAGGCATCATGATGGTGATGGTAAGTAGGAGGAAAGAGATGAAATCTTATGATTTTGATGCTCTTATTTTGTTAGCTATTAAAGCTTCCTTGCAGAAATACTTGTAAACATTTACTTAATGTTTTTAAAAATTCATGGAAGAAAGGAATTTATTGAAGCATTTGAAGATTTTGGAATCGCATTTCCCAGGAGTCTAGTGGTACATCCTTTTACCCATATTAAACATTTGTAAAAAAACAAAATGTTCTAACAGCTTTGACAATATCTTGAAATTGTAATGATTTCTGTGTCAGACATTTGTGTGCTTCAGAGTGTGACTGCTTGGTACTACCATCTTCCCAAAGAATTAATTAAACTTACAAGAAAGTGTAGAAAAGAGTGTGGTGGTTTTAAAATGTATCTAATAATTATTTGACATTATTTCCTTCCAAAGAGTAGTGCCTAGTTCCCCTTCCCTTGACTGTGGGCCAGCCTCGGTGACTTCTGGCTAACCAGCAGGATCTGGCAGGAGTAATAATGTGACTTATAAGCCAAGGTGTATTAGTTACTTTCTTACTGGGGGGACAAAATACCCAATGCCCACAACTTAAGGAAGAGAGGTTTGTTTTGGTTTACTGCTTTTAGAAGATTCAGTCCACAGTTGGCTGGTTCCAAACCAGACATGGCATGATAGGAATGGCAGAGGAAAGCTGTCCAACCCACAGTAGTCAGGAAGCAAAGAGAGAATGGCAGAACCAGGGAGAGCTGGAAGCCCTTTTATGTCACTGCACCCACAGTGATCTGCCTCTTTCGAACAGACTTGACCCCCTAACCACCAAGTCAGGTAGGAACTCATAAGTAGATTAACCTACTGATGAGCATAGAGCCCCCAGGCTCCAGTCACCTTCTAAACACATGAGTGTTTTGAGGGATATTTTAGATCCAAATCATAACACAAGGTCACAAGGGGACAGCTTGGCCTTATTCCTCAAAGGCCATTCATTGTAGAGTTGTGAGATTGCTCAAAACCAACCTCTCCATGGAGAACACAGTGGCATGTGTCTTCCAAACCAAGAGGGCTTCTAAGAGAACTGAGAGGGTTTGTGGTTCCTACAGGAATGGAAGTCACATTCTTCAGGCACATATGGTTACATAGTAAACTTGCTAGCCCTGTACCTTCCTGAGGAGAAAAATAGAAAGAGGTCGTTAATAGAGAACTATCAGGTGGAGAGATAGCTCAGCAGTCTAAGCACCTGCCTGGCAAGTGCAAGGTCTCAAGTTCCATCTCCAGTTACTTGTGCCATACTAGTGCCAAAACCACAGGTGCACTGTGCTGACCACTGAAACCGGGCATGGTGGTGGCCACCCCAGTAATACCAGTGCTGGGGAGGCTGAGACAGGAGGATCACTATGAGTCTAGCTGTGTAGTGAGACCCTGCACCAGATAGATAGATAGATAGATAGATAGATAGATAGATAGATAGATAGTAGAGAAGATGGCTCTGCAGAGCTCTCTCAAAGGGGCTGTTTCTGGGTAAGGAATCTCAGAAGCACAAGGCTGCGAAGCTCTACGGCCAGATCTGCAAAAGGGTTCTCCCATCAGGGAATTGCACAGTAGCTGGCTCTTTTCACTGCAGCCCCACAGAACTTACTTAAGACCCACAATGGGACTGTCATTTGGATGTCTGGCACAAAGACAGCATCAATAGTTGTTTGAGGTTAGCAACAGACAGAATACCAACAGCCAAGAAAACACTGGTTAATTAAGAGCCATTTGTCTCTGTGTTGCTTAAAATTATACCAAGGTCCCCTTTTCCCTGCAGGGCAACATGTCCCTACTTCTGTCCAAACACAGAAGGTCAGTTCCCAGTCTCTGGGCCTGCCACAGACTCTATGACAATGGGTATGCAGACTGAGCAAGATAGGCTTGTGTTGCCTTCTCCTCTGGAACCCATGCCTGAAGCCCTGATTAATGACAGGAAGGGCATAAAGTGAGATACCGTTGTGTTACATGGCTCCGTGGACATTTGGAGTAAGCAAGCTTCTCGATTTGTGTCTCTGTGGCTTGAGTTCAGCTTCAGAGAACAGTGCTGCTCTGAGAGTGAGCCAGCATCCAAGTGCGTGAACAGTTTGTCACAGGTTTCATGAGGAGTGAGCACAGAAACCCAGAGTGGGCATCTTAAAACCTGTATAGTCACTGGGTGCCACTGGGGTATTTTATTATCTTTCACAGTACTATTAGTCTACAGTGGTTTATAAAAAGCAAACACTAAAACCGGTCCTCATCTGAGTAGGTTGAGAAGTATTATTTCATAGGATATATAGATTAATCAGATATAGTTAAAAGAGTAATCTATTCCTTTTTATATTTATTTCATACATTCATTCTGTTTCTGGGGATTCTTGATACAGCAGTATTAGGAATATAACTCATCAGAGATTAAGTTCCCAGAATTTCCCCCACTTTGGTTGTCCACTTTGGCTTTACCCCTACATCCTTCTGCTCTTAGGCTCTCCTTTCCAAAGTTGAGCTTTCGTGTCTCTTTTTTACTACCAAGGTACCTGAAATCCAGGTTATTCTTCTACCACTTTTAACTCTCTTTTGCTAGTGGATCAGTGGTCTTTTCAATGTCAATTCCAAAGTTTCTCATCTGACTTCATGTATTTGAACCCCTGCCCCACACCGTTCCTGGGATTCCCCTTTTAGCTTGCTCCCAGATCTCTTCTGAGCCCTGGGGTTTTATCCTTAAACAGCTCTGCTGAGCAAAGCTGCATCAATCATTTGAAGGGTAAGAAATGTTTGTAATTTAGTTCACTGATAGATTTTTTCAAACCAATGTGTTTATTTTGTAAAGAATCTTTTTGTAATGTGAAAAAGTATTTTATTTGTGAAAAAGATGTTTTTATTATAGTTCATAACAGAAATCATTACTGGGAGTTAGACACCTACACAGAATAACAGAAATCATTCGCCCCTAATTTTATCCCAGAGCCCCATGAAACTGTACCTTTATTTCAATCATTTTTATTTCATTTGGCTCTTTTTCAGTCATTCAGAGAGCTACTTTCCACTAGTTAAACCCTGGGCATAATAATCCTATATGAGAGAGGTGAGGTACTTGCTCAAGTTGGTACCACCAGCTTCCCCTTCCAGGAAAATAAAATAGATATACTTTCTCATTTCCTCCTGCTAAGCACAATTAAAAATCTTGGACATTATATATGAAACAAATGTATAGCAGACAGACAGAAGGCAGGCCAGCTGGGAATCTTGGGACCCAAGGCACAATAAAGTAGATGGTGAGTTCCCAGGATTTTCTTTTCTTTTTGCTTCGTATACCTGACTGAATGTGGTGGTGGAGTGAGGGGGTAGTGGAAGCAATTCTGAGAAAAGCTTACTTTCTGGCAGAAGGTCACACAAAGGATGACCTAGCAACATAGGAAAGTTTTAGACAGTCTGATGCATGCTATGTAGATGCCACAGAAGACTGTGTTCCCACCTTTTTCCCTGCCAGCAAAAGGTGAGCAGGGAGCCTACATGTACACCCTGCTGGACCACAGGGAGATACTCCATCCCTCTTTCAGGGGCAGAGCTAGAGCAGGACAAATACGGAGTTTGGATGTGTGTCACTGCCAGATGTGCATGAGCCCCCTCCAGCCTTGAATTCTACAAGTACCCTGTGTTAGTAAGGCGCCCTTGCCCCTCCTTCTGGGCTGGTGTCAAAGGAGAGGGTGGAGAGTAAGAGTTTGCACCTGTGAGATAATGAGACCCAGGTTATCCCAGTGTCAGTCCAGAACCATGCAGCCCTGCTGTTCCAGCCCCCTAGGAGTAATAAGTTTTCCCTCTCTCTGCTCCCTGCAGGCTCATTTGTAGTCAGGATTTTCACTGAATAGTTACAAGGCTGCTCCCACTATAGTGCCAGAAGAGGCAAAATGGGGAAATAATAATGAGGTACCCGCTTCCCTCCCAGCCAGAGTGGAACCCACAGAGGTCCACTGTGGAGCCTGAAGTCACATCCCAAACCAGAATACAAGGAGCACCTTCTCCATCTCCTATGGATAGCTAAATCCTAGATATTACATATAAGACTATTTTAAGAGGTAGGAAGGGCACAGGCATCTGGAGACTAGGGAACCCAAAGAATGACATGGGGGAGCTCCCTGGTACTGGGCTTCTGCAACAGAGGCAGTAGAGAACCTGACTTTCAGGTAATAACAGGGGATGACTCCCACACTGCCCTATTTCACCTGCCAGAATTGTGTCAGAGAAGGCCTGATGAAATACACAAGTAAGATCCAACCTTTAATAAAAAGTAAGGCTTTAGCTAAAACTTACACATCATACAAAACCCAGGGAGAGTTCAAACTTAAAAGACAGTTAATGGCTACACATACTAAGGTGCTGCTACTATTATAATTTTGTGACTTTCTGTATCATCTGTTAAGGTTTTTTTATTATTATTATTTTGTATTTTCTTAAATAAAAGTAAGAATTATATGGCAAAGTAAATGTTGTACAGATGTTTCAGTTAACAAAGGAGTGAAAAGAACAAGATGGAAATTTTAAGGTAAAAATATACAATAACTGAAGTAGCAACCTCAACAGACAGGCTTACAAAAGTGAATGAAGAGGATGAAAGAATCCATGAACTAGAAAGTGGCACAATAGAAATGACCAGATCTGATTGACAGAGAGAAAATAAAATGAGAAGTGGAATGAGCAGAGTCCTGGAGACGTGTGGCACTATAACAAAGCCAACATTCATGTCATTTGAGTCCCCAAAAGAAAAAAAGGACAAGGCTTTAAAAAGTGAAAAAATAATAGCTGAAGATTCCCCTAACTGGAAAAAGAAAAACTTATAGATTCCATCTTAGATGTACACCAGGTAGTCAAATTTGGAAAAAAAAAAAAAAAAAACAAAAACTAAAAATAGCCAGAAAGAAACCAGAGGGGAAAAACTTTTTGAATGACAGCAGAATTCATGTCAGAAACCACAGAAGCCAGGAGATAATAGCAGAATATTTTTCAAAATTCTGAACCATGAGAACTGTGTCAACTCAAAATTCTATCTCCAGTCAAAATGGAAATAAAGAATTCTTCAATAAAAAAAAAATCTAGAGGATTTGTCACCATCAGACCTTTTCTAATAGAACAGCTAAACAAGGTCCTCTTAACAGAATGGAGATAGTAGGAGGAATTTGGAGACATCAAAAAGAAGGCAGGATGCCGGGCGTGGTGGCTCACGCCTGTAATCCCAGCACTCGGGAGGCTGAGGCAGGAGGATTGATGCGAGTTCGAGACCAGCCTGGGCTACAAAAGTGAGCTCAAGGCCAGCCTGAACTGCATAGCGAGACCCTGTCTCAAAAAAAAAAAAAAAAAAAAAAAAAAAAAAAAAAAAAAAAAAAAAAAAAAAAAAAAAAAAAAAAAAAGACAAAGAAAAGAAGGCAGGAGATGGTAACAGCATAAATGTGAGTAAATATAATAGACTTCCCTACAAGTAAGAATATATAGAAGCACTCAACTGTGTCACTAATCAATCAGAGCTAATTGATATTTATAGTATGCTTCATCCAACAACAGCTGACTATAAGCAGCCACAGAACATTTAACAAAGTGGACTATGTCCTGGGCCATAACACAAATTTAACAGCATTGAAACCATACAAAACATATTCTCAGACTATAAGGGAACCAAATAAGAAATCCACAAAAAAGAAAGTCTCTGAGCATTTACAAACTAAACAGCATACTTTTAAATATTCTGTAAGTCATAAAGTCTTAAAGGAAATGAAGAACAAACTGAACTGAATTAAAATGAAAATATATCAAATTTTTCAGTTTCAACTAAAGCACTACTAAAAGGGAAATTCATAGCACTTAAGAACTTACATTAGAACTGAGAAAATACCAAATACCATCACAATTTTCACCTGTAGCAGCTAGAAAAAGTAAGTGCATGGGTCAGGGAGAGAGCTCTGTGGCATAGGTACCTGCCTGGCAGATGAAAGGTCCTAAGTTCGATCCTTCGGACCCAAGAAAAAGAAAAAGTAAGTGCAAGGAGCAGCAGTGGAAGACTATAATAAGGATACGAGCAGAAATTAATGGAATTTACAACAATAAACTACAGAGAAGCAAACTGGTACAGAAAGTCAATAAAGATAAGAGCTGGTTCTTTGAAAAGGGCAATAAAATCAATAGACGTGTCAAAATGAACAAAGCAAAAGTGAAATACACAAATTAGTATTATTGAAAGTGAAATGGAATATCATCGTTGATCCTTTAAGCATTAAGAGGAAATTAAGGAACTACTGTGAACAACTTTGCACTTCAAAAACTTGACAACTGAAGCAGCATGACTAATTTCTTGAAAATTAGTTTGAGTAGTGTTATAGCTATGAGGAGGACTGAATTTGACATTCAGCCTCCTTGCCCCAAATCAAATCTACAGAGCTGGGTGGTTTGGCTGGGGAATTCTATGAAGCACTTAAAGAAAGATTAACACAAATTCTATAGTCTCTGCTAGAAAATTAAAGAGGTGGAAATATTTCTCATTCCACAAATACAGTATTATCCTGATTAAAAAAAAAAAAAAAAAAAAAGGCCAAAAAAATTGTAACAAAAAGCAGGCAGAGAAATTACAAATGTCTAACACATGTATGATATAATTAATATAATATAACACAATATAATGCATATGTAAAACCCATGACTATACATGCAAAATTCTTTTTTTATGTATTTGGTACAGGGTCTCAGTTACACAGCTTGGATTCATAGTAATCCTCCTGTTTTCAGCCTCCCCAGCAGTGGAATTGCAGGCATATACCACCACATCCAGTCTTAGTGGCTGGCCTAGCAGGCTTGGGAGTAGGGCCAGTGTGGCATGTAATGTCAAGAATTGAACCCTGGTCCATGCACTTGCTTAATCAGGTGCTTGGTCCACTGAACTACCTCACCCACCCTAGATGTAAAATTTTAAGTAAAAACGGAGTCAACAAAATTCAGCAAACTGAAGAAAAGATTTTAAAAATGTGGATTTTTTTTTTGGGGGGGGGTTGTGTGTCAAATTCAGGATCTTGCACTTCCCAGGCAGGCACTTATGCCACTAAGCTATCTCCCAAGCCCTAACATGTGGTACTTTATACAACGCAGAATTACTCAACTGTAAAGAAAGATAAACTTGAGGCTTTTTATAAATAAATGGATGCTACTAAAGAACATACTCATAAGTGAAATTAATCAGACCCACATGTATTAACATATATTGTCGTACTAATGTAAGAAACTGAAACAATACACAAAATCAAACATAGATACTCTGAAAGATAAAGAAGCTGCTCAAAAGGAAAGAACAAATACAATGAGGGAAAGGAAAAGAGAAAAAACTAAGGGGAAAAGAAAATTATACATATATATAAACTTTGCTCATCAGTAAAAAAAAAATATATATACATATACACACACACAAGCTAGCAAATGTAATTGTACTACTAATTTCTATTGGTTTATTAAAGAAAACAGTTAATACTCAATTCTTTTTAATGTCTTTTGACCAATTTTGTATGCTGTTATCTGGTAATGTAAATAACTACTTTGAAGATGTCAATAACAACCATTATTAATTTCATATCATCTTGTTTTGAAATTCTGTCATTTAGAATGTTTTTAAAATTTTTATTCTATTTAAACTAATAAATGAAATAAAATTCAGCAGCATATAAAAAGAATTATACACTATGATCACATGGCAATGACACAATACCAGAAATCTAAGTGTGGCTCAATATTTGAAAATCAAACAAGGTAAGCTTTACTAACATGCTACAGAAGAAAACCCATGTATTTGTATTTATTGATGAAGAGTACCAAATCAAAAACCAAGGCAAACCTGACAATAATAAGTTTGGTGAGGACTTAGAGCAATTGGAACTCTCATACATTGCTGACAGGAATGCAAAGTGATATAGCCAGTCTGGGATACACAGAATTAATCAAATGGCCCATTAATCCCGTCTTAGTTATTGATACTAGGAAAATCAAAATATCTCCATATTGTCTTTGCAATTGCTTATTTTACAATTATAATTATTTCGAAGTAAAAAGGTGAGGAAAACAATCATAGAACCACCTACAATCAGGTCCAGATCAGAAACAAGGTCAACTAGCTTTTATCAAAAGCTAAATTACCATATTGACATCTCAGGAAACTTATTATTCTTTTGATCTCAAAATCCCAAATGTAAATACCAAAACTAGCGCACTTCTCATCTTTCAACCTGATTGAATTTTAGAAGCACCTGGAGCCATTTTCAAGAAGCACAGACATATTCAGGGTCCATTGCAGTTGTATTTGCTGAAGGGTATAAGGTGACATGTGCCTTTCGGTGTACTTAGCTTGTGATCCAAATAATGTTGATGGTGGGGGACTTTCCAACATTGTCAGAGTCATGGGAGAACATGAAAACATTAGTATAACCTAAAGTTAACAAAATCACAGAACCATTGAATCCTACAACTGGAAAAGCTTTTTATAAAATGTTACTCTAACACTTTTACTAATGAACAAAGTTTATTGTCGGAGATATTATAGCAAACATGAGATCATACAACTGATTTGTGGCTGGACTGAGTGAAGACGTTTCTCCTGGTTATTAGTATATTATTTTGAGTAGGAAGGATCATGCTGAAGCTACCAGGATGAAAGTTGTGTTTATTATGAAGTGTTTGAGACTGCTGGATGTCTGGTTACAAATGCCTTTCTCTATTCAGATTTTTTGCATACAAAAGATTGTCCAGAAAAGTAATTTTCTGAAATTACTGATCTAACAGTACATAGTTGTTTCCATTAGGCCATCCTCAAGGTTATGTCTGTAGCTGTTGATATGCCAGACTCCAACATCTCAGTTTTACAATTAATGCCTTACATCTCATTCCCTTCTTTTTTCTCTCTTTCTGGCTGATAACCAAGCATTATATTGCATATAATAAGCATTTTTCCTTCTCCCTAGAGATAGGAATCCTGGAGCTTATGGTCACCAAGATGTCACAACATCTACCTCTTAGTATTCTTGTATAATGGCCACAAATGGATGAATCAAGTTTCTGAATCTCCCTTTTTTAAATCCTCTTTCTTTCTTTCTCTCTCTCTCTCTCTCTCTTTCTTTCTTTCTTTCTTTCTTTCTGTCTTTCTTTCTGTTTTTCTTTCTTTTATTTATTTTTTTATTTTAGGGAAGGGTATATAGGGTATTCAGGGTCTCACTATTAGATTGGACTCCTAGTGCCTGTTTACAGCCTCCCAAGAGCTGGGTTTACAGGTGTGCGCCACCATGCCTAGTCTCAATCCCCATCTCAGCGTGCCCTGGGGGCAGAGTCTGAAGTCCAGGGAGTGAGCTCCTGGCCCCTGTGCCTGCCTGCAGGCTGCTTGCAGGTACTTTAATCCACTGAGCTATTTCACATGCCCTCTCTCTTTTGTTTTCTTGTCTCTCATTTGCTTTTACTACTTTTTTTTTTTTTTACAAACATTTACTTTAAAGAGAGTATAGAAATAATTGATATGACATAAGAAGCAGTACCCATTTAGAAGACCAAAATTACAGATATCTCAAGCATGTTTTAGTATTACACATTGCTGTCCTCAGTGTATTTGCTTAATTCACAGATATCAGTATATAAAGTTAGGATGAGAATTCTACCCATTAACTGCTATTTTCAAAAACCTGATAGAAATTCTTAGGAGGACCATTGCCATAATCATCTTGTTTATGTAAATGTTTATATAAACCATTTGCCCCTACCATATTTCCTAACTTTTCTCCTTTCTCTTAAATACAAATTTCCGATTTAGTATCTGCTTAGCTATACAGTCATAATATTTGCTCTTATGGTCTAAAATACTATTAGTTACAAAATCTTGTTAACTGCTAGGTCTCATTGACCATTATTACTGTTGCTAATTGTAGTTGTGTAAATACAAAAAACTATAAGTGCTTTAACTACATAATCTCTCTTGGGTAATAATATCAGTAGGTACTAAGGTAATAACTGAATCTCTTGAACTATGAATGCTATCTTCTCCCAGTGCTATTTTAGGTGTTATTTCAGGGAAGAAAATCAGAACAAGCAACTGAATTTTTAGAAGATAAACAGTAAAAATTACAGTAGTATCCATTTGTTGAGCATGTTTCCATTATAGAAACTATTAAATCCTTAATCTATAAAATAATCCATTATAAGCTGGGTGTGGTGGTGTACACCTGTAATCCCAGCACTTGGGAGGCTGAGGCAGGAGGATCAATGTGAGTTTGAGCAATGTGAGTTTGAGACAACTCTAGGCTACAAAAGTGAGCTCAAGGCCAGCCTTAAAACTGCATAGCGAGACCCTGTCTCAAAAAGTAAAAAAAAAAAAAAGAATAATCCATTATAGTGAGTATTATCACCATGTTATAAATGAAGAAACCAAGGCTTAGTTTACCCAAGGTTAGGATATAATAGTAATTGGAGGACTGGGGAGTTAGCTCAGTGGAATAAGCACTTCCCTGGCAAGTGCAAGGGCCTGAGTTCAATCCCCAGTTCTGGGGAAAAAAAAAAGGATATAATAGTAATTTACAGCCCAAAATACTTGCTTTAAAAAAGTTTTGTGGTTGTTCTGCTTCTCCATTTAGAAACAACCAAGCCTTTCAACATGATATCCAATTGTTAAATATATCTTACAGTTAAAAAGGGGTTTTATTGGATTTTAAAAAATATATACACAACCTTTGCCTAAAAACCTTTAGCACCTAGCTCTAAGTCTCATAAGTCATCCTTCTGTATCCTTCATATCTAAGATTCAGCCAATCCATTCTGCCAGTGCATGGGAGGATCTCATGGTTTGTATATAAATATATACTACACAATTGTATATAAGGAACATGCACATTCTTGTATTTTGGCATCTGTTGGTATCCTGGAGGCAGTCCCCCATGAATGCTAAGATTCCTGTATTTGCAAAGCAGGCCCCTCCAGTTTTGTTTGCCATCCTAGATGTTGCCATTGCTACTCAAAATCACCAAATGATAAAAGAGATTTGATAAAGGTGTTTACTGAACATTTTTTGAGGAATTGACAGAAATGACTTTTCTCTCTAGGCAGAATCTATATGTTTTATCTAAATCCATTATTTTCCTCTCTACTCTTTTCTAATGACAGGTGAAATTAGATTCACCCAAGAAATCAAACAAATGAAAATCCCAAAACCAAACTCCATAGAGCTGGAAGCAAGTTTTATAGAAGAGATCAACAGTTGAGGTGATCAATTCCACTCATGAGCAAAATGAAAATCCAGGTTTTCTAGAAGACAAAGAAGAATTTCAGGGTTTTCAAAATTGTCTTGCATAGAAAATTTAAATAATCAGGTATATTTTTTCATGAGCAGTCTTTCTGCATCTATACTTATCCAGAAACTTTTCAAGCCCATTTTTAGGGAACATATTGTATGCAAAGCTGGATTATGTATGTGTTAAACAAAAGCTCCAATGTCATTCTGATATGATGCTGACAGGATCAAGATTATTATGCTGACAGTGTTGAGATTTCCATCATCATCATGAATATAAAACTAAAGTTTTTAAATCATTGAGGAGGCAGTTTATTGTCCTTTTCTGAAAGTGGTGAAAGAAGCCCAAAACTCCTTGGAAATTTTAGTAAACCTGCTTTTCCTCATGAGCAAACAAAGGGACACGTGTCTGTAATTCTAGTAGAAAAGGAGGCAGGTGTGTTTTCTACACTCTTGTGATTCAGATATGAATTCATTATGTTGAATCAAACATTCAATAATAACAACAGAGAGAGTGAAAGGAAGACTATTATGGTGAAAAAGAATCCACTTAAACCTTGAGTGCTTCCTACAAGATTGATCATTTAGAATATTTTCTTTATAGATGTAAAGTTTGTTATAACATTTCAAAAATGATTTCAAAATCCAACAGAATGGGTAATGGGATATTACTTTCTAAAAGTATGCTAAGGAAATATTAGTAGGGCCAAGCCTCTATATAAAGAGTTCTTCCAGTCACCATGTTGGTGCTCAGAGGGTGTCCATGGATCACTTACTGTCTCCTCAGCTCAGAGGGTGTCCTATGGGTCACTTACTATCTCCTCACTTGGGAACTTGCTAGAAACTTGGAGCCTTGGAAGGCCTCACTTTAGACCTAGACAGTCAGCCTTCTTGTTCTAACCAGGTCCCTTGTGCTGCTCCAGCACATAAAGTTTAGAGATGCCTCAATCTGCAGTCCTTTTGTGGTCCTCATCTTCCCTGGCCAGTGTAGTGTGAACACGGAAGGAAGTGGTGGTGACCTTCCCCCATGTAGGAATCATTTCCCCTGAGGTGAGGGGAATAGCGGTGATGACAGCAGTTGCCTTTTTGTCGGATCCCCACCAGGCACCAGGCACTCTCCACTGGTAATTATATTCCTTTTATCTTCCCCAAGTCTTGTGAAGAGGTATTATTAGCCATATTTCATAGTGGAGGGAAATGAAGCTCAAGAGAATAAGTAACTTGCTTAAGATCATAGAGCCAAGAAACGCTAGCAATGAGACAATTCCCTGACCTCTGAATCCCTACTCCTTCCAAGTATTTGAGAACATGCTAGGATGAGAAAGGGATTACAGCAGTTGATTTCAGCCTTGGCTACATTTTGGAATTACCTGGGGAGTATTTCAAAACACTGATGTCTACCTGCAGAGATTCTGATTTAATTGGTCTGAGGTCTGGGCCTGGTGTTGGGATTTTTTAAACCTCCCTCTGTGGTTTTAATTTGTATCCTAGGGTTGAGACCTCTGATTTACGGACTAGCTTAATGTTTGGCCCTGTTGACAGACTCTCCATCCATAACAGCTCACCTTCTCTGGTTCATTTGCTGCATGAGTATAGTTTGAGATTACTGGAATCAGGAATGTTAGAGTTGTGGCATAAATATCCAAAACATATGATGCATTGTTACATGCAACAATCACACTGTTTGGCGGGGGGGAGGACAGATTGACTGTGGCCATCCAGATCTGGCTAAATGCCTAAAGACAGCTAGACATATTTTTATTATGAGTACTATTCCCTTAACATGGTAAGTTCCTTAGCTTTCTTACTTCACACACAGCTGGGCTCTTGTCTCCAAGCACTGCTTACTTCCTCAGAGTCTTTTGTAGGTCTGTAGGTGGATCTCAGCCCACTTTCTATTACTAAAGTTCCAATCAGTCCATCATTTGGTGACAGGAATTGGCTGTATGCTTTACAGAAGCATTAACTGTAATCCTCACCTTATCATATTTCTTAGGTAAGCAAATTAAAGTTCAGAAAAATTAAACAGTTTGCTGGAACTGCAGTTCAGCTAGAAGTAATTCCAAACAGCCCACTTCTTTATGACACTTTCTAATAGAAAAGAGGATCTAGCCATGGAGAGTCAATCCTTAGGGAATAAAGTTAGCTGAACAAAAATTTCCAGTGTGGTTCTTATGTGGGCCAGACTGTAAGCTAAGTTCTAGGGATGTAGAAATAAAGATGGTAAAGTTATTTTGTTCATGAAGCTCACAGTCTTGAAGGGTAGATAGATGGATGAGTGTGGTACTGTCCAATGAAAAGAATATGAAACCCACATATGCCTGTTATATTTCTCTAGCAGGTGAATTTTTTTAAGTAAAAAGGGTGGAATTAATTTTAAAACATTTTTATTAATGCAATACATAAAATTGTTATCTCAACATGTAATCAATAAAAACTTAATGACATTTTACATTATTTTTCCTACAGTTGGTTTGGGAACCCTGCCTCTACTTCAGGTTACAATTCAGTCTAGCATACATTTCAAGGACTTAGCAGCTGCCTGTGGTAGTGGCTGCCATACTTACTGGTTAACATATCTCCAGAGAAACACACATGTGGCCGTTGGCTACCATAGTGAGCAGGACCATCTAGAGAAACATGTGTGGCCAGTGGCTGCAATGCTGGTCAACATACCCATCAAGAAACACATGTGACCAGTGGCTGCCATATTGAAAAGGACCATCTAAGGAAATACATGTAATCAGTGGCCCCCATTTGCCACTAGACAGAACCATCCAGTAAAACACATGGTCAAAAATAGCTGCCATACTGAATACTATTTAGAGTGAGGAAAGCACATCTCTGTGAAGGAGCAGAGATGAAGGCAGGGTGATTATTGTCAGCATTTTTTTCTTTTGAAGGGTACATAAAGCCCCACTTTGAGATAAGTGTATTTCTGTGTTCTCAAGACCATCCCGATGCACTCAGTGAAATCAAGCATCATGCTTTTTAGGAGCCTTCAGTTGCAAATCTCATGCATTAAAGTTTCAGTAGAATAACAGTATATGTAATTCTGATTCTTTTTCTTTCTTTCTTTTTTGTACCTCAGATCAAACTGAGGACCTTGTGCTTGCCAGGCAGGTGTGTAAGCTGCTGAACCATCTCCCCAACCCCTGTAATTCCAGTTCTTATCAAGAACCTTTTCCTATCCTAGCTAGGGAGAAAGCTACCTGTGGCTCCAAGGCCCAGTGACTCACTGATTTTTTCTGTCTGTAACAAGTACCGACTTTGTAGTGATTATAGTTATATAAAACCTTTTGAGAATCAACCTAAATTAAGTATCTTACTCTGTTAGAATGGTTTTAAAAATTGGCTAGATGACAGCTTGTATTCTGTAGAACTCCTTAGGAGGTATAGATAAGACTGTCTTTCTGTGGTCAGATCATTTGGGATATTAGACTCCCTCCAGGAAATTCATTCTGAACATCAGCATGCAGAAAAATTCTGACACATCCTGTATCAATTTTATTTAATGCAGTATTCCATATTCACTTGACAGTGAAAGACACATGCATCTTCAAGACATCTATTAGTGTTTCATGAGATAGATGCTCTGCAGAGTAAGGTTCAGAAAATATGGAACCAGATAATCAGTTGTTAGTTTGCCAACCTCATGTTTACACAATGACTGCCTTCCCCACCAGAACAGTAAGGTATAAGATTTCTCCCTCTTTCTTCGAAATGGGCATAATAGAGACAAGAGTGACCCTTCAGTCTTACAGAACTTGGAAACCAGTTATTATTCCTGTACAAGGTTTGTCTGTGCACCTTCTTAGGCTAAATTATTCTGTATTTCTGTGAACCATTGTGGCAAGCAGGATTACAAGAGGAATTCAGAACACAGAGGAGTGTCAGATACTGCAGAGCAGTGGTGGCAAACCTATGGCATGCTTGCCACAGCAGGCTATTTGTTATCACTGAAAGCTCTGAAAGGTTTGCCATTGCTGCTGCAGAAGGAGACACATCACTAAGTTACGCAACAACAGAAGCTCCGTTTCCCGTGTTTAAGCCTAATCATAGTGATATTTATGATTTAGATTCATCTGAATCACATGACCAGAGTTTAGCCCAATAATGGGATTAAACAATTCCATGCATCAATTATTTCATTACATTAAGGAAAGGCTATTTGTTCTTTAGGGAACATATTTGTCCTTCATTAATTACCTTGGCACCATGTAGTTTAGGGACTGTTATGAGGGAGGAGTTGTTCTGTATCTCAGGAATTGGGGAACTTTGGTCAGTGTAGAAACCACTCAGTGCTGCAGTAAATCATTTCACATATACCTGGAGCAGAGAGCCAAATTTGTTCTCTCTTTCTCTCCTCTGCATTCCTCACTAGGACCAAAGCATTCTCTCTTGTTTCATATGTTATTTTTTGCCTCAGGGATACAGTGCTTTCAGTAATAAAGAATACAGTGCCTTTGCTGCTTTCTAATTTCCATTTCCCCCAGTCTTCTAAGGATTATAGCCGAGTATGTGCAGTTTCCAAGCCCCAAGTGTGGTATTTTTTCACCTAATTTATGCAGATGCCTCAGAACAGAAAACTCATCCTTTTTTTCCTTATCCAGATTTTTGTAATGAGCTTTGCAACTCTGTTTTACTTAATGGATGAAACATTCCTGAATTACTTATGAACACACTTTTGCTGAATAAATTTCATTAATGATTTTTTTAAAAACCACCGTTAATCCAATTGATATGTCTTATTAACAATTGGTGCTAATTCTTTTTTAAAACAGTCCTTTATAAACAATTGTAGATAAGAAGCACATCATGAAAGAAATATGAATCCTCTTTTTGCAAGCTTGCATAGTATTGATCTGTACTGTTTTGTGCTACCAAAGTTCAAGGTATAAAAGCATTCTTTATTGTTTCTTTCTTCTTTCACTGAGAAGAGCTTTGGACAGCACTGCTCATCACTGGAGAAAACCTAGAGGCTTGGGGTGTGGTGGGGTGTTGTATCTAAGCCTCTACTATATCTAGTGTCCTGGGTTGCTATTGTGCCTCCTTACCATGTTTGGAATAGAAACCTTGTATCATTATCTTTTATCTCTGATGCCCACTATAGTACTGTGACAAATGTTTGCTATAAGAATGACCAAGACATTTTGTCACACTATGTCCAAGCTAACAGAGATTAATAAATCTAGGGCTTATAGCACCTGATTCTAAGGAGGTGAGATAGGAAGCAGATATATACTAACCTAACCAAGTGCCTAGTGAGCTGCTCCCCTTTATATTCCCATTTTTCCATCTGGAAGATGGGTGATATAACTTGTTGTCTGTGCAAGTCATACTGCAATATTATAGGGTGAGAGTCTGTGGAACCACTAGGGGAAGATTCAAGTAATACTCAGTCACTGCTGCTTCCCCAGGCTGTGCAGTGTGGTCAGTTTGCTTAGAGGACTTATGTTGGTGAGACATAGAAGATGCGGTTGGATGTATAGGTGAGCCCACCCCCACAATCTATCTTTTTTTAGTATTGGGAACTTAGGGAGATTTATACTAAAGAATTTCCTCTCTCATCTACCCTTACCCCAAGTGCATGAAGTGACAGCAAGAGATGGCTAGAGACCTATAGTTGGATCTCTGGTGATCACGCTAGAGATGATTTGGAAGTCACTGGGTAGGAGTTGTGTCTCCCCAAATCCCAGCTGTTCTGCCTCATTGAGCCTTGACTTATTGCCTAGATGCCACTAAAGCTGTTGAGTGTGTTGCTTAAGAGCTTGAATTCTAGAATCAGATTTCCTAGGTTCTCATTCCAACTTTGTATCTCTTTATAGATGTGTGGCTTTGGCCAATTTCCTTAATATCTCTCTCTCTCTCTCTCTCTCTCTCTCTCTCTCTCTCTGTCTTTCTGTCTCTCCCTGTCTCTCTGTGTCTCTCTCTCTCTGTGTCTCTGTCTCTGTCATAGTTCTCATAGTTTACAGTTATCTTGGGAAGTGGTTAAATGTACATATTACAGCTTGTTTTTTTTTTTTTTTCTACTCCCTTTTTCTCTCCCTCTCCCCCTTTCTAGTTCACCTAATAGCTTTTAAATCTTTATTTATATTATTTGTCTCAAATACTATATTATCCAAAAATAAGATCAAATTGTAAAATAAGCCCTAGCATGATTTTTCAGGATATCATAATATAAGCCCCCCCAAAGCCTAGTATGATCATCAACCAAACAGTTGCATTTAATACATCCATTGCAACACATGACAGACATATTGAATTATAAAAATAACATGTAATTTAATATAAATAGATGTATTATTATCATTAATTCTTAAAATACATGATAATATAAATGTTAAGTATTTGCAAATACCCAAGGAAGAATCTTTGGACAAGAGGCAAATGTCTCTATAAACAGAGAAACTCAAGATTTATGGCCAGAAAAATAGATGGATGGATAGATGGATAGACAGACAGACAGACAGACAGACAGACAGACAGACAGATAGATAGATAGATAGATAGATAGATAGATAGATAGATAGTGTCTCCATTACTTTTCTCTCATTGCTGGGACAAAATACCTGACATCCAAAATTAAGGAAAGAAAGCTTTATTGAGCTCACAGTTTGTGGAGGTTTCAGTCCATACTTGGCTTGCTCCAAGGCAGAGTAGCACATGGAAGAGAGCAGCAGTTCATGATGGCAGAAAACAGTAAAACAGCAAGAGCAAATGGGAGGAGTAGTGGCAACAGAGAGCTGACTCCCTTATGTTGCATTTATTTTATCTGCCTCAGGACTGGTGTAGCACTTACACCCATAATCCCAGCAGCATTCATACCTATAATCCAAGTACTAGATCATAAATTAATCACAAAGTCTGGAAGTCCTCCCAATGATTGCATGAGGCTTTGTGGTGGGGGCAACTAGATACAAACCATAATAGATAGATGAATGGATAGATAGATAGATAGATAGACGCATGCACACACAAGATAGTTAAGATGGTTGCACTACTAATTTCTCTTAGTTAATTGAAAGAGAATGGGTTGTGCCAATATTGTTTGGATAACTAAATGCCTATATGTTTTTTTTGCCTATATGTTGTATTCTGAGTAACTAAAGATAACAATACGCATTGTATTAACCAGTGTTACTGTCTTCTTATCTTATTCTGAAATTTGGTTTTATTATTTTGTCTTTTAAAGAAAAAAAAGGTTTATTGCTAAATGACTAATAGGAGTGCAGGCACAATGCATGAATAATGTGACCACTTGATAACAAATGGACATAGTGGGGGCCAATATGAATCTTCATAATTCAATGCATTATATATTATAACAGGTGAATGTAATCCACTCATGCGAAATAAAGAAATGTTACCTTAATGTTGGTGACTGCTGCTTCTCATCAATGTTATGTGGACCATCATTGCTAACTGTCATCATTTGTTTTTGCCAGACCTGGCAAGTCTTTAATTAACACTTGATTTAATGGAAGCTTTGTGAAGCTTAGTTTGTAAGAGGTCATGACTTGGGTAAACAATTTCTGGGATAAAATCATTGACAACTCTGTGTTGTCAGTGCACCTTGGGCAGGCTTGTACTGGTTGAAACATTGTGTCAACTTGAGAAGTTTAAAAGTTTAATTAAGTGACTCAGCAGAGAGCCAGGAGGCTCTGTGTAAGAGGAGGGCAAGAACATTGTGTGAGTTCTACCCCCCCCCAGGCCCAGGGGAGCTTCTTTATAATATAAGGATGGGAGAGAGGCTGGCTAGAAGCTGCAGCTGCTTCTCTTCTCTTTGCTCTTTGCTGATTTCTGCTGCCATGAACTGCTTCCCTGTGCCATGTGCCACTCCTGGGAGCCATCCAAGTAAAGACTAAAGCTCCCACAAACTGTGAACTAAATATATTTTTCCTTCCTTCATTTTAAGCATTAAATAATTGTCCCAACAACAAATAAAAAATAACTGAGTCAAGGCTATATAGACAAAATGTTCTTGGTATGACTTGTATCTAGACATCCTCCCAAGGCCATAGGTGGGGCTTTTCAGAGGTGGCTCTATCTAGGGTTTGTATTGCTGGGTTCAACGATGTGATCCTGAGATTGATTCTTGACGTGATCCTGTGTAAGATATAAGGAACAAAAGAGCTATGGTTGTTCCTTGTCACTTCTTGCCTATTCCTGCTATTGTTTATCTTCTGTGATGCCCTGCTGCTATGCCACCCTATCTTGGAATTGGCCAACTATGGACTGAAACCTCTACAAACTGTGAGTCAAACATCCTCCCTTAAATTGGGTGTTGAATATTTTGTCTTAGTAATAAGAAAACTAAGACAGAGCTCCCTTAAGGAGAATGCTATTGCTGAACATGAAGAATTGGGACCAGTAGTTCCATAGGAAATGAAGTCATGAGAGATTCAGGCCAGAATTTGGGTTTTGGAATTACAGCTATATTCCAAATGATGACATGATCATATTTGAATAAATGTAGATTTTTTAAAGATGAACAAATGTAGATTGTTCTACATGAAAAAAGTAAGGTATTCTGGTCCCGCGACTAACTTCCTGTTCCAGCCCAGCCCAAACCCCACCGCTGGGAGCTGAGCCTGAGCACCCGCTGCGGGTAAGCCCCTGCGCCCCTCTGCCCCGCCTCTGCGTTCCCGCGACTAACTTCCTGTTCCAGCCCAGTCCAAACCCCACCCCTGGGAGCTGAGCCTACGCACCCGCCGCGGGTAAGCCCGTGCGCCCCTCTGCCCCGCCTCTGCGTTCCCACGACTAACTTCCTGT
>PVJA010012590.1:0-51588 GCA_004027025.1 Myocastor coypus | reverse complement strand
AAAAAAAAAAAAAAAAAAAAGAGTCTATATCATTAATAAATTTGATATGATCCAAATATGGTTTGGGGGAGGACAAAACAGGGAATAAATCAGTTTTTATGAGGCTAAAATGGAAACGAATAAGTCAGAATGTCAAGAAAACCTGAGAGAAGACAAAACTGAAAAAGTAGTGAGGGTTGGGGCCAGCAAGATGGCTCAGCAATCTAAAGCACCTGCTTAGGAAAGCTTAGGCAGAGGTCGAGATTGGATCCCCAGCACCTCGTGCTGCACCAGCCCCACCCCCAGGGCAGGATGAGCTGGCCATAATAATAAAAAATAAAAATGAAAGTAGTGAGGATTGACTAATTGTAGCAAACTTTTAAAGACAAAATCGTCAATACTCAAAAACATTATTGTGGTATACAGCGACAGTCTGATCAAAGTAACAGAAATCCAGAATCAGAGTAATATGTGAAGGGATTTCTGTTATCAGGGGCGTCTAACATCAAGAAGAAAAAGGAGAGCTGGGGCACTGAGACTGGGCGTAGTGGTATGGGCCTGTATTTCCAGTAACTGGGAGGCTGAAAACAGGAGCATCATTACAAGCCCAATCTGTTTAATGAAACCCTGTAGACTCTGTACTAAATACATTAAAAAAAGAAACAGAGAAGAAAGCAAGGACAGAGAAGGACAATAAGGTCGGGGGGCGGGGTGGAGGTGGAGAGGCAGAAGGAAAGAGCAATAGTAGCTATAAATTCACTAAAAGGAACCATACAGATTTTTAGAAAAATAGCTTCCAAGGGCCAGACAAGCAGACCTTTCTAGTTATAAAATAAAACTCAAAAAGGCTGGCCTGGACTTTAGGCTCATGACACGGCACTTGCCTAGCCGGCTTCATGCCTTGAGTCTTATCTAGCCCAAACCAAAAGAAGACAGAAAAAAAAAATCAAAAGTTTAAAAAAGTGTGATAAATTTGACCACACAAAAACCAGAATGGCAAATGAACGACTAAGAATAAAGGCAAAAGTTAAGAGATAACTACAGGAAATCAGGAAAGAGAATGGCATTCCTTAACAGCAAAAATAAAATCTATTTTTAGAAAGGCACAAGAATGTGAAGAAAGAATTCATGAGAACAACCAAATGACCTGTAAACACACAAAGGCGTGGTCAAGGTCAAGCATCACAAGTGCATAGACTCTGGATCTGAACTATCTAATTGTAGTTTTAATCCTGGTTCTACCTCTCACTAGCTGTTTGCCCTATGGAAGTAATGCACTTCTGTGCCTCAGTTTCCCTCTCAGCAAGTAAATATTTTATCAAAGGCTACAGAGTATGTAGATGTGCAACAATTTATTTAACCTGGTCCCTATTTGTAAGTATTTAGGTTGTTTTCACTGTGGTGTTGTTCTGCAAGCCCTGTTGTACTTATAACTTTGTAGTTATAAGATTTCTTTCCTTTTAATGGCTGTATGGTAAAGAAAAGATACCTTAAACTCAAAACCTTCTTTTTTAATTAGGCATGAATGATAATGTATGTATTGTAAGTGAAAAAATAAGGAACAGTACAATACATAAAATGTTGCATACATACAAAAAGAAGAAAACTATATATATATATATATATATATATATGCTTAAGTACAATAAAATATCTCTGGAGAGAAACCAAAGAAGTGATAAGTCTGATAAGCCTCTGGAGGAGACGAGTTGGAGGCTGGGGAGGCAGATTATTCCTGTGTATGTGCAGTGGCTACGGGGGTGACACGTGTGCCCAACGCGGCAGAGGCGTTCCTTCTTCCACCAGCCAGCAGTTTCAAGAACCCCGTTGAGCGCCCTCTGCTGGCCAGGACAGTTGCCTCAAGGGAGAGGCTGATGAGAGGAAGCTATAAAGACAGTTCCCTTATCTCTAGGTAGGACACACTAAAAGGGGCAGCTCAGCCCCAGCATTCCTCACTGGTCACTGCTTGTCTTACCAGCTGAGGCCTTTGCTTTTAACTGCAGCACAGTTCCACTTTTCTTTCTGCCCAGCTGATTTTCTTCATTCCCCGCTGATGAAGATACCCAAAGCTCAGCCCAATTAACTTCCCATGTGAGAGTCTCCATCTGAGATTCTGTTACCCAAATTGAGGCCGTGTGCTTTTGACCTTGGGGTGGGGGAGAGTTATACAAATCAATGACTAATAAAAACAAGTTTGAAATTAAGATTCTTTCAAGTTCTCCCTGTATTACTGATATTAAATATCGTCCTTTTCAATATGACAGCCAGATACTCTGGTTTCTCTTCAGATCATATAAATCTTTCACCTTTTCAATATGACAGCCAGAATTCCTTTTTGTATTCTGTCTTCTAATTTTATTAGTGGCTTCTTATTATTGGAGATTTTGGTTCTGGGGCAGTATAGCACTTTGCACACATATTTAGTGTGTACTAAATATGTTGAAGAACTTTCCTGGATAACAAAATATACCGAGAAACATAAAATTGAACAATGACCCTCAAGGCTGTAACACATAAATAAAATCATAACTTGCCAAGATTACTGTTAAATAAGGTAACTTCACAATACTTCACGTAGTGTCCAGACTATAACTGCTTATGCTTAAAGAAATGGAGAAAAAATTATAACCTATGCAAATGTAGGAAGAAAATGCTAAGCACTAAATCATTACTATAGAGTTCAGGGAAAGATCATTTCCAGAGGATGTGGTCATGACATATTGATTGATAAATAAGAACTGAAGCCAGAGCATGCAAGGTGAGAGGTCTGTGGAAAGAAACCAGAGCTTCTTCCAGAGAGGGAGAGCAACAGTGTGGGTGCAGGAGTGAGGGGAAAATGCTTGGATATGAGCAAGGGCCCACCTGGGGTAGAGGATTTCAAGCTGGAAAGATAAATTATGGTCCGATTAGCAAGAGCATTAAATGACAGGCTAATGAGTTTGGATTTTGCTCATAGGAAGCTTCCACTGATTTATGGGCAACATAATAGCATGATGAAAATAGTGCTTTAGACTGACAGTGACATTTTGGCAGCCAGGCACATAGATGGGGGTCAGCAAGACAGACGGGATGGTCAGAGGCAGGCTTAAGCTATAGGCAAACCATTAGTTAATAAGGGTACCAGTAAGAGGCCAACAGTGGGAAGAGCATGAAGAAGTAGGAGAGAATGTTTTAAGAAACATGAAAAAAATTGGAAAACTCATTGTTTTGACTGGGTAGTGCCAAATAGTGTGCACATGGGCGCTTTCAGAAACGAGCACATTTGTGTGGGGTAGCTGGACAAGTAATAATGCCACTTGCAAGAGCAGAGAAGAGCAATGCCAAAGCAACTTGGGGAAAATATGCTTCAACTGTAAGAATTCATAGTGAATTGGAGGTGCAGCCAAGGTGATGTAATGCAAAAATCCACCTTGCAAATGGAACCCCACCTGGCGTGAGGAGGGGCAGCAGGGCCAGAGGTATAGAAATGAGGGTCACTGAGAGATGTCTCAATTTTTTTAATTAATTTTATTGGTACATTTTAGATATACATAATGATCACATTCATCAGAGGGAATTTGTACCTGTATATCTTGTTTCTTATTTTTGTCCTCTTTCTCTCCCTTCTCTGAGCCCCTCCTCTTCTTTATTCACAAAAGCTTTGCTTCCAGTCTTTCCTTCTGCCCTCCTTTTTCCTTTACCACACTCCCCTTCTTTGTTTCCTCTTTCCATTCAGCTGCATATACTTTCAATAGAATTTTTAATCTCCTGGATTATGAGATTGAATCTATCTCATGGAGTCCACTTCTTTCCTATGCTGGGTATTCATGGTTCCTGTCCTTTTCCTAAGATCCTCTGGTTTTTATATTTATCTTTTCTAAATTAACTAACGATGCACTTCATTCAGGTTACCATTTCTGAAGTTATCTGAGAAATTGTTTCCAACTTGCTTTTGCTCTAGAGCTTCATTCGTTTGCTCTGTTGCTTCCACTGTTGACCACTTCAGAGAATCCAGGCGGATAGCCTCCAGACTCTTCCCTTGACTGCCCCTTGCAGTTGCTGTTGTCAAGTCAGGAGTCTGGGGCTTCATCTGGCTTTTATGTCTTCTCATTTTCTATTTTTTTTTTTCCTAAGTTCCATTCTTGCATTGATGCTTGCAAATTGTCTAGGGTAGGTATCTTTATGACTAGCATTAAAAACCCTTAGGAGATAACTGCTTTTCAGAGATAGCTTTCAAGTGGCTTTTGGGTTCTGGGTCTGTTGCAAGATCCCACCTCCCCAGTTTATTGTGGATGACAAATTGCTGCCTACTTGGCCTACCTCCGAGTCCTTTGGCACTAGTCTCCAGCATTAGTTATGACTTTCAGAAGGTCTCAGCCTTGGCATGCAGGGAAAAACAACTAATTAGAACAATGGTGTCACTTTGGGTAAAGTAGCATGATTAGTAATAACAATAGCATCAAACATACCCTGCAAATGACAAGCTGTTGTAACTATTAATTTGCCACCTTTAACTGTATTAAGGATCTAAAACAAATAAGAACATTTTGTATAGTATATATCCCCTTGACATGATTTTACCCTCAGGAGAGAAAATTGAAAGGGGATGAGGGGAAAAATAGGTAAATGGAAGAAGAGAAATGGATTAAAATCAAAGAGAACAAAGGAAGATTATGCTGGCTCTGCAAACTGGTGAAGAAAAAAGGAAAGAGGGAAGAAATGGAAGCAAGAACAGAATAAAACAAACAAAATCTCCTAGAAACAATGTTCTCACTTGTATAAGAATAAGAACAATCAAGAAAAAGAGAAAAATTAAAAGGCAAGAAGCAGGATAAAAGTTCAGTTCAGAGCATGTCTCTGTTTTCACTTGTTGATGAGCCCATCAAGCCAGCAGAAGCATTGCGTGGGAATGGATAATCCCAGTACACCTGGGCCTTTTCTCTCACTGATGTTCAGGCTGCTTCCGGCTTCTGGTGGTGAGGCTGAAACTGAGTTTTCAGCCTATGGCACTCCCAGTGACGCGGGCTGATTTGAACTCAGCTCCCGGACCTCCTGCCGGTTTGAATTCCGTTGTACCACCCTGACATTTGTAGCCACTAGGTGGAGCCAAGGGAGAAGCCTGCAGCCTCTCTGAGTTCTAACTTACACTGGCCCCTCTCCAAATTGACCACTGACCAATACCCCTCTCCTGGAGGACTCTGAACCTTAATAACTCACCAGCCTCTGCAGTCCACCGTGCCCACCGCTCCGTTCCACTGGTGTGCTTCTCCATGAAGGTTGGCACGGTCTCCAGTAGTTGAGGTGCATCGGTGCACCTGCAGGTTCTAGTTGCCTCTCCCCTGCCTGCAGCAGGCTCATGGGGGAGGCCTTGCTTTTCACCTTCCTCTGCACTGTGGTCCTTCTCATCACTCTCCTATAAGCTCTAACTCTCACTTCAGATCCTTGCTGGGTCTAGGAACCCTCTTCCCTCTTCCCTTTCCTCCTTGAGTTGTGATATTCCAGAGTCTGGATTGGAGCAGCTGTTTCTCTGGAACTATCATCTCTATCATCTTCTCAGAAGTCTAGATGTCATGTGAAGGCTTGAGGTGAAGTTGAGATTTCCTACTACCAGAGGCAAAGTTCTGACAGACTAATGCTTGAGCCCAGCTCATTTATCCTAGAAGTACATGGAGCTGGTAAAGACCAGAATAAGAAACACAGAGAAAATGCTTGGGAGTTGACACACATAGCAAGTACTCAGCCAGCAAAAGGCATGGAAAGGGGCAGAAAGAAGGTGATAGGAATAGAGGATCCCCTCTGTGCAGCGGATACTGCAGAAAGGGGGACGGGAACAAAAAATAGATGCCAGCAAACTCAGTTCTTTAGACATCAGTGTACCTGCTGCGCATGGATTCAGAAGGATAAGGTGTTAGCTGTGGAACAGGGGAGAAAAACGTGGGGCAAACTGTGGGCCTGAGACCAGACGCTTTGGGCTTCCATCCTACATGAGCCACAAGCTTGCTGTAGGATCAGCAAAAGCTGCCTAATTCTCTCTGCCTCCAATACCCAAACTTGCAAAGAGAAACACTGTTTAACTCAGTACTTACCACACAAAGTTTGCAAGGGTACAGGCTGGTGTGTGTGGATTGCTTAACACAGTGCGGACTCAGAGTAGGGGCTCAACACTTTTTTCTTGGTTGAAGTATTACAGTTGTTGTAAATGGACGCTGGGTGATATTTAGCCAAGGGTCTTGGTAGGAAAAACAGGGGCAAACTAGCAAGATGATTTGGAAAGCCATCCCAGGCATGGGTACACGCTTATCTGCAGGCCTTTGGGAAGATACCATGGGAGGAGAAGCTGAAGGGGCTGGCAGGCAGGAAATGTAAGAGAGAAGGAAGAGGAGGAGTTTAGGAACTCAGATGACTAATCAGTCTGGGACAGAGGAGCCAATAGCACCCAAGATGTCATATAGATAGATAGATAGATAGATAGATAGATAGATAGATAGATAGATAGATCAGTCATATAAAGATGGGATTTTAAGAGATAAGAAGGAAGACAGGAAAACACATGTGCTTTTGTCCTATACTTATAGTAGTGAGTTCACAGGACAAAAATAAACAAAGCTAAGTAGGAAAGGGGTCCTCGTAAGCTTTTGCAAAGGGCCATAAAAATTCTATTTTCTTCAAGTTTAAACTATACTTATTTTATTTACCCATGGCTCAAAATAGGAAGCAAAAAAACAAAGGAAAGTGTAAAGCCACCAGGAAGCCACCACTAGAATTAACCTAATGCCACCCGCCTGCATGGATAAGGAAGCTGGCGGAGCAGCCAACTGGCCCCCAACCTAGGTCTTCCCACAGCGGGCAGACCAAGCAGGACCAACCACAGCAAAGCACAGGGCTCCACTGAAGGTCAGAGTGAACCATACCTTTCATTTGGTTTGAAGAATAAACCTGCAACCTGCAACAGCAGACTTCTTGAGGCTCCCGCAGGGTCCTTTTAGATCTATGCTTTTAGAGAGGTTTCTGTGTTCACCTACCATGACATTTGATCGGGATGGTCTTTCAGACTTACGTTGTTTACGTATGGGTTCACAAATCATTGAAAGCAACTTGCCCTCCCAATAATAATTTTAGAAGTCATTGAAACAAGAAGTTGTGCGTAATGTGAATAAGCCAACGAATCTGGTGGGTTGGTTCCTTGTCTCCCACATGCTGTTGGCTGAGCACAGGGGAGCATATGGTGTTTCTCAGGACTGTTCCTGGTGGCCAGGCGCTTATGCCTTCATCTGCTTGCTGGGTTTTCTCTGTGCAGCAGTTTCTTATGGTGCAAGAGCTCAATTATTCACCCGGAAAGTGTACAGGCAAAACTCTACCCAGCAGGGCCGCACCCCTATTTGATCCCAAGAGAACAGGAGGGCTTCAGATGCTTTAAACAAGCAGAGAGAAGAGCCTGATGAAGATAAAGTGTTGTGATCCAGAGCTTGCTATTCTGAGCAGCATTGAGGCCACCTGCCCATTAGATTTGTTTCTGTTTTTGCCATCAGTACTGCCTGGGATGCACGATATGCATTCATTTGTAAAAGATGCCACCATACACATTCTGTAGCTAATACTGTGTTCGTGAATTTTACCTGTGACTAAATACATTTGATTTCCTACAGCTGAGCTTCAGTAATTGGTTTTTGCAGCCTCAAACACATCCAGCAAGGAAAATATGAGAAGCCAAGCTCTCTCTCTCTGGTTTTTCAAATGGCTTTTGCTGCAGATGGGAAAAGCCATCTCTGCTCTGAGTTGGCAGTTCTCAAGGTCAAATCTCAGAGAGCTGGCACCTGGAAAGGCAAAGGCGAGGAGCAGGTGGCTCTGGACGAGTGAGTGACCTGAGGGTCGGCAGCCAGGGAGGACACAGGCAAATGGGAGCAAGGGGAGGCTGCTGGTCAGGGGGATGGAGAGCGATCATCCCTGCAGATCTGGCCTCACATGCACAGTTCACAGTAGCTTGAGGTCTGAGGTTTGTTTCCCCAAATCTGATGCAGTCACAGAGGTCTCTGGAAGCCACCAAATCACAGAACACAACCAATTCCAGACCTAACTACCACGGGGGCTGGAGAATTATTATACTGTTATATGAGATTTGGCTGTGGAAAGAAAATGTGGGCCCATCCAATGGATTGATTAATTTATTCGGAAATGAAAGAGGGCTAGATGTGCAGCATTTGCTTTGGCCTTGAAAACCCCAAATTATGCACTGCAACTGTTTGGTTCATTGGGTCTTATGATGCTAGGACAATTGGACTGCATGGTTTACCTCTGATGTCTTCTACCCATAGATATGAGACTAAAATAAGAAGAACTACAGAAATGCATCCATGGGCTTATAAGGACTAAGCACCCATTTTCCTTCTGTGCTGGTTTAAGACAGTTAGGATGTAAGGAAATTTGTCTGTGCTTGTCCACACAATGTGTGGGGCTTTTCCCCATCTGCCTAGGATTCCCCCTATTCGAGTCACCTAGAGTCTCACTTTTTCCTGGTCCTTCCTGCTTTAAACTCACTTTTATAATTATTTCATCCCTTCCTGGGTGTGATGGCACATGCCTGTAATCCCAGCACTTGGGAGGCTGAGGCAGGAGGATCCGTGCGAGTTCAAGACCAGCCTGGGCTACAAAAGTGAGCTCAAAGCCAGCCTGAACTGCATAGTAAGACCCTGTCTCAAAAAGACAAAAAAAAAAAAATTTCATCCCTGGTACCAAAAAAAGAGAAAGGAATAGTATGAAATTATTTAATCCTATACTAATAGAAAAGCACTGGTGAATAATTTTCTTTCTTATTTATTTATTTGCTACAATGTTTCTCTATGCAGCTTGAACTTGTAGTGAGCTTCCTGTGTCAGTCTCCTTGACACTGGGATTGCAGGCATGCACCACCATACCCGGTCTCATGTCCAGAGTTCTCATATCAGCATGGTATGCAGTGCCAGGGATTGAACTCAAGTCCTTGCACTTTCCAGGCAGGCTCTTAGGCCATCAAGTTATTCCCAGCCCAATAATTATTTTCTCAATGCTGTTTGTATTTTCCTTGCTTATAGCACAATGTGATATAAGAACTAGGACTTGGAAGATGTCTGGGAGCAGGCAGGTTATTCCCAGGACGTTGTAAACCAAATCATAAAAACTATTCCATACTACCATCTGCCTCTCACTCTGTACCTTCGTTTTTGTCTTCATCAGTTATGGGACCTTCTAAGAGTCAGGCTGCTGTGCTGATATGAGGCCCCTGCATGAGAGAGGCATAGTCCTTCTCTGCGGTCTGCAATCTGGCAGAAGAACACATACATTGCATCCATTTTAATGTCATACTGCAGGTATCAAAGCTATATAGGTGAGGTGCTGTAAAGGTCCCATGAAGGAGATTCTACCCATGGAAAGAGAAAAGTATCCTGGAAAAATTTAAGTAGGATTGTTTAAATAATTAAAAATTGCCTTGCAGTAAAGGACATGAAGGCAGATCTCACAAATGCGACTCATATTCCACCTGGAAGCAACATTTAGGGATGCCCTTTGAACATCTGTGCCATATCTCCCCACCTATCCATAAATCCTGAGGCCTTTCAGCCCCAATAGGAAGACAGCAGAAAATTTTGTCGATTCTTCAGAGAGCACAGAGAAGACCATTCATGCCCTAAAATGATAGTGCTGATGAAAGATTTTTTTTTTCACCCTAAATGATACATAATCAGAAGCCCAGTAGCAATGTCGCACCCAGAGTGCTTCTTGTTGTCCAGCAGGGTTATGGGTCTTGTCTTGATGTCCCTGAAAGTTTCATGCACTCACTGGACAGACTTCTACAGTTTTTGATTGATTCGTGGTCCCATACTGCAATTATGGGTGTGAGCACCACACCCACCCTGGGCAGGCAGTCTGCCTGCAATAACAGGGAGAGGAGGAGGCTTGCTTTCTGCTGCTGTACCCTTTTTGCTCTTGCTGCTTTTGATGTTTTCTGCCCCTGCCACTAGCTGTTCCCCTCTGCCAAGCTCCAAGCTTCTTTGTGACCAGCTCATGATGGACCAAAACCTGCACAAACTGTGAGCTGAATGCAGTTTTCATACTTAATTCTGGGTGTCAGATGTTCTGTCCCAGCAATAACAGAAAAGTAACTCAGACAAGCAGATGGTGAACAAAAGTAGAAGACTGGATTCCAGTCCCCCAGTGTAGCACCACAGGGACATTTCTGTAGACTTGCGCTCAATTCCAGTCTATCGCTAGCCCGGAAGATCCTGATGGATTTGGGCATGTAGTAAAAGATGCACACACGAAGACAATCAGATGGATTTGTCTCCAGTTCTCTTTGCTTGGGTATCAGGTGCTATGGACAGATACATAAAATCAACCCCTTCCTGTCTCAGCTTTGGCTCACAATCGTCTACCACACAGGCTTGTACCCCCAACAGTAGATTTGAGATGGTGGAATGTCATGGTTACAACTGCAGGCTTCTGAAGACAGAGGACCTGGTTCAAATCTCCTCTCCTTCTATCACTAGCCATGGGAGCTTGGCAGGCGATTCACCATCTCTGTATGTATATTCCTCCATCTGAAACATGGAGATGATACTAATACCTGTCTTAAGTGGTTGTTTTGACTACTAAATAAATTAATACATATATATATATATATATATATATATATATATATATATATATATAAAAGCACTCAAATATGTATGTGACATATACCATGTATTTGTCTATTTTGGTCACTTTCCCCTCACTAGGACGAAATACTCAATGCTTACAATTTAAGAGAGAAGTTCATTTGGCCCATAGTTTCCAGTGGGCTTAACCCCAAATTGGCTGGTTCCAATGCAGACACACATGGTAGAAAGGCAGGGTGGAGGAGTGATACTCATCCCACTGCAGCCAGGAAGCAGAGAGAAGGGAAGAGCCAAGGATAAGAAGACGTCCTTCCCGGTCACACCTCAAGTGACCCACCTCTTCAGACCCCGCCGATAATAGCACATGAACCCACTGGTTAGCTTAGCGTTTTCATGAACCAATGACCTCCCAAACACTTGAGATTTTGGAGGGACATTTTACACATAAACCATAACAATTAATATTATCCTTATTGTCCTTAAGTATCTTATTGTTCTCTCTAATATTTCATTCCAACATCCAGGAAGGACAAGTTCCAAGAACTGGGGTCACTCAGGACAATGACTCTCTTGTTTTCTTCCTGGGACTGAAACAGTCTGTGATGTGACTTAAGCCAGGAAGCCCAAGCAGGGCAATTTTTCTTTCCTCTGCTGCCTGCTCCATGCTGACATGTGACCACACACATCCTCTGTTCCACGTGCCCCGTGAGGGGTGTCTGGGCCCTGAGATAAAGATGATGGGATATTCCTTTATGCTCTTTGGGAAAAGCTTTTAAAATTTTTTGGTGTTTCTAATGGTCCAGATCAATACACAGGATTCTGAAAATATACCATAGCAAGGGAGAGTTTGCATGCAGTGTTGGGATATATCGTGTTACCACACTTGGTAGCTAATACCCATGTAGCTGACAGAAAGGGAGACATTAATATTTTTCCATTCATTCCATTTCTTTCACCTAAGACAATCTAGGTCCTCACTCGTGCTCATGGACTCATCTACTGCTTGTTTTCCCTCCTTCCTAGTTCACTTTCCCGGAGGCTATCAGATTAATCTTGCTGTTGAATTGCTTTGGTCTCTTTCTTGCCAGAAAACACCCATTGGGCTCACATTGGCTTATTTACACTCTGGGACCAGCAGGCATCAAACGAATGAAGCGGCTGGACTAAGTGAAACAGAAATACTTTGATCTGCAAGGCAAGAAACAAACATAACTTCTGTAAGGAAATGTGCTTTTTCCTATGTGTCTTGAAAATGAAGGCCTGAATCTGTAGTTGACTTTCTACTACTATATATTTTAAGACTTGATTCAAGAAATAGCTCACTTTACTCTTTAAAGTAAGGAAGAACAGCCTGCCAGGCGAAGGATTGCAAGTGTTAGCATGCTGGTTTGACTGTTGACACAGAGATCAAAGTGTAGTCACTAACGTAAGATGTATTTATCATTCACGTGAAGTCTACAGTGCTGACCCCAGAGTGTCGAGAAGTTCAGGGATCAGCTTGATGAGACCAAGGGTACCTTGGTGTCCTCTAACTTCTTCTCAAAGTTTGGTCCAGGGATTTCTGAGGATGTCTGTGGCCCTCTGAAGGATCTGCAAGGTAAAATAATTTTTGAAGAACACCAAGATATCTTTGCGATTTTCATTTTAACTCTCCTATGAATACACAGTGGACTATTCTAAAGGTGATTTAAAATAACAATGGGAAACTTTGAGCTAAGAAGTGTCACTTCAGTGTATTTAGGTGTCTTTCATTTATTTATTTAGTAATTATTAAACTATCATAGGGCTGCAATTCGCACTCACTCAACAGAACTTGATAGCTCATTTTATGGGCAAAATCCAGTACAGTCATGGCCTCTGCCCTTGTGGAACATACGGTCCAGAGGGGACATCAGACACCAAACGACCAGAGTCATGGTTACCTAATTATAACTGTGACAGTTTAAGAACATATAGCTATAAGACAAAATAGGCAGACAAGGGTGGACTCTAATGCGACTGATATCTGGTATAGGCCGCATCACAGCCAGGCTGAATAGCACTGTTACGAAAGCCATGAACAGCTTTAAACATCCTCCATGTGGGATGTGATTGATGACAGCCAGTTCTCATCAAAATCTGAGACAGAAGATCTGGGTAGGCAGCTGAACAAGCTTTTAATACGACACACCTTACATCTCCTTCGTGTAGCTAAGGCGGATCTTACAAACCAGTTGGCTTAAGAAATATATTCCCCTTTTTCAGTGAAATTACCAAATCTATTCTCATAAGTATTCTGATTGAAACAAAGAATTATATGGTAAGTCTACTTAAAGCTTTTACCAGACTACTAACCAAACAAATGATTTTGGTTAAATTATTATATCTTTTAAAATAGGGCCGGGGAGTTAGCTCAGTAGAATAAGCGCTTCCCTGGCAAGCGCATGGTCCTGAGCTCAATCCCTGGTACCTCAATAAATAAATAAATAAATAAATAAATAAATAAATAAATAAATAAGGAAGCTGCCATTCAGTTTTAGATGATGTTATGGATTATGTGTCCCCTCAGAAAATATATGTTGAAATACTTTCGCTTGTTTGTTTGCTTTACTGAATAATCAGTTAAACACCAGGTTCCAGCAACTCAGGAGGCTTCGGGAAGGAGACCATACATTTGAGACCAGCCTGGAGAAGTTAGCAAGGCCCTCACTCAATTAAAATAAGGAAGGCTGGGACTCAGTGTCAGAGGGCTTGCCTAGCTAGGAAGACGCCCTAGATTCTAGCCCCAGTACAAGGGAAAATAAAATACCATCAAGGTGAGCCTGATTCAACAAGTCTGGGCATTGTCACAAAAAGGAACAAGGGTAAATTTCGACACTGACCTACAGGCAGGACAAGCATCCCATGAAAACGAAGGTGTGGATCGGATGATGCGTCCACAAGCCAGGGAGTATGGAAGGTCACTGAAAAAGCACAGGAAACCTGGAGAATGTCATGGAGGATGTCACATTCTGCTAATGACCTTCAAAGGGAACAAACTCTGCCCAGGACTTGCTCTCAGACCTCTAGCTTCTCAGACTGCAAGGAAATGAATTTCTTTTGCTTATAACACTCAGTTTAGGGTACTTTGTGTCATGTCCACAACACTAATAAGAAAACAAAGCCACTTAAGAAAAGTGTTCGTGCAACTGAAAACCAGATGTGGCAGAGCTGCACCAGTGCAGAGACCTTCTGTGGTCATCAATTTACATGCCAGCCACACAGACAGGGCTAGGGGCTTCCCAGTCGTATGGTCTAGTACTGTTCTGGATATCTGAGACGAGGTTTCAGGATGAGGGTAACATTTGCATTAGACTGAGTAAAGGACATAACACTCTCCCTGTGAGTGGACCTCATCTAATCTCCTGGAGCAAAATGTTGCAGAAGAAGGAATTGTCCCCACTCCTCACTGTCTTTGAATGGAGACATTGGTTTTCTCCAACCTTCAAACTTGAATGGAAACCCTGGCTTTTCCTGGGTCCTGTGCCTGTTGACCAGGGGACTGTAAGCCATCAGCTTCTCTGCTTCTTATACCTGCAAGCCCTGAGGGTTTGTTCTGACCCTGTCACTGCCCTAGGTCCCCAGAGTGCTGGTGCAGATCTGGTGATGGATGGGCTTGGATGATTATAGCAGCTGGTATTATACTACCTCCTCCCCAGATTACCAGATTATTGCTGTTTCTTTTGCAAGCTAATACACCTTCCATGTTTTTTTTAAAGTTCTGTTTGAAATATTTACTGTGTTAAGACCAAGTGGCTTTGCTCCTGCCAAGCAGCAGAGGATCATTCCTCTAGCAGTCGCGGATATTCACACTTTTGTTACTTCTGTGGTTTGTTTCTCTTTCTCTGGAGTTCCAGAACTAAGTATAAATGCCAGGTTCCGCTTACCTGCACTCAGCTCCTTGTGAGGAATATAGTGACTGACACATGCCTCGCTGCAGACATGTTATGTTAAACAAATTTAATTGAGCTTCCAAAGACAGGGAGGAAACTTCACACTCCTCCACATAAGAGTTCTTCCAGTGCAAGGTTTCCTTCTTTTGCTACTTTCACAGTTACTTTGGAATCAATAACTGTTTTCCTTAGGATTGACTTTTTGTTGTCGATATTATTGCTGTTGTAGTTAATACAGGGTCTCACTACACAGATTGGACTCATGGTGGTTGTCCTGTTTTCAGCCTCCAAAGCACTGAGATTACAGGCATGCATCGCCACATCCAGTCTCAGTAACAGTCTCAGTCATTGTCTCAGCGCACACCGGGGAAAGGGCTGGAATTGAACTTTGAACAATATAGTGTATCTTAAAAATATTCATCACATAGTCAGCTAATAAAATCAGGTTAAGAGCTGGGCCTGGTGGTGCATGTCTATAATCCCAGCACTTGGGAGGCTGAGGCAGGAGGATTGGTGCAAGTTCAAGACCAGCCTGGGCTACAAAAGTGAGCTCAAGGCCAGCCTGAACAGCATAATGAGACCCTGTCTTAAAAATACAAAAAAATTTAAAAATTAAATAAAATAAAATCAGGTTAAGTAAAAATGAACATGGTAACATGTAGTGGACCCATCCGTGGCCTGTCCAGCACTCTGAACTCTGGAAGGCTTACGGTTCACACAGTCTAACTGCTTGCATCCATAATTCTCTTCTGGTACCTAGGATGACTTGGCATTTAGTGAAAATCACCAAGTTGTTGGGAAAGTATGGTGGTGCTGCAGAGAAGGCTGGCATCATGGCCAGAGTGGAAGGGAAGAGCAGTAGCAGAAGCTACTAGAGTTTGAGCCTTAGCTCTGCCACTAACAATGTGTGGGTCTTGAGCAATGAGCTTCATGCTCTCCTGGCCCAGCTGCTTCTATCTGGTGACAGAATGTCCTCTGATTCTCCTGACCTTGGCAAAAAGGTGTGACAGTGACTGCTAGTTTCAAGCTCCATGAGATGGGAAGAACTTGAAGAGCTCAGTTTGACTTGATAATTTTGTTTTTCCTTTCTGCTTTTTGTCACAGACACCTTAGGGTATCTGTTTAATTTAGTCTGTGCTCAGGCTAGGAAAATTTGGCTGCTAACAAGTGGGGAGTCTATATTGTCTCTAGTTTACCCAACTGCTGCACTGGTAGTTGAGACTGTGGCTGAGAAAACATAGTTTTAGATTCAGCTCTCATCTAATGTAATAGCTGATGAGGTTCCATAAAGACTCCTGAAACAGAGGAGAATGCCCAGGGTTGCGTATGTACAGTTCAGAATTTTCTTTCTACCTTTTCAGTTGAACTTGCAAATCTTAACTTTTTTTTTGTTGTTGTTGCTGTTGTTCCTTTTAGTTAGATGAAGAGTTTCACTAGTTAGTTATTGTACATTTCCTAAGGTTTTATATATTGGTTTCATTTTAAGCATTAATAATTCCTGATACTCAGTTTGAGTGTTATAATGAAGGTAATTTTTTGTTATACACTTTGAAATATAAGTAAAAATAATTACTGATCAAGATATATGTGGAATATTGTTCCACAGTAGGATTACAGGAATAAGGGGAGTGAATTAATCTACTCATTTAGGAAGACAGCAAAGATAATAGTTTTTTTTTGTTGTTGTTGTTCATTGGTATATATGTATGTATATATATTATTTATTCATTTTAATGAAAAAAAGATAAAATAGCAATGAAATAGTTTCAAAACAAGTTAGTAGGATGGTTATGATAATTAATATCATGCATATTGTTGTCTTCATAGCAGCCATTCAGAGGACAAGATGTAGACCTGATATCTTATATAAACAATATTAGTACAAACTTTAATTCTTAATGAAATAAGACAAAGTAGCTATATATCCTAACTCATATATATATATATATATATATATATATATATATATATATATTCTTTTTAAAGTTTCTAATACTAGGAGAAAATATCAAACCATGTCTTATAAGTAGATTGTAAGTCAGAGATACAGTATGCATCATAAAACAAAAGTATAATTAAACAATATTCAGAAATTAATTAAATATTAATTAAAATTAAATCAAAAACAATATTCCAAAATTCAAATCAAATCATAAGTCCAACTTAGAGGCTAGAATGTTGTGTATCATATGTATGAACCTGTAATCAATTCAGAGTACTTGCATAGTATTTGAATAGGTTAAGATATACAAAGATACCAACTAAGAAAAAGTTTCCATTGTAGTAAAATAGAAGAATAAAAATAACATAAATACTAGAATTGCAAGTATATGACCAGAACTTCTAACAGTTTGAGCATAGGATATCGCACAAAGTTTTAGTATGTCGTGCATGCAGACAGTGTCCATGACACGCCAGGTGTCACTCGTGGGACTGAGCTACTGCTATTTCCTTGATATCCACTCTGTAGACTCAGACAGAAGCATGATTCGTAGGATTCAGGAGAAGTTCATTTGTAGAATATGCTGATGGACATATTCTGCTGATGTATACAAAAGAATAGTTGGAAGATTGCTTCTGTATACCTCTTTTTCTCCTTTATTTAATTATTGGCCCTATTTGGTGGGTTCTTTCCATTCTCCTTCATGGAGTTGTGGTCATTTTGATCCATCTCTAGAATATCTTTTAGTAAACTATGCAGTGTTGCCTTGTCATCATGAAATTCTTCAGTTTTTCTTTGTCTTGGAAGTATTTCACTTCTCCATTGAACTTGAAAGAGAGTTTTGCAGGGTATAGCAGTCTGGGTTAGAATTTGTTTTCTTGCAAGACTTGTAGTACTTTGCTCCATTCTCTTCTTGACTTGATGGTTTGTAAAGAGAAATCTGCCATTATTCTAATAGGTCTTCCTTTAAATGTGATCTGTTTCTTTTCTCTAGTGGTTTTTAGTATGCTGCTCCTATGCTAAATTTCTGGGGTCTTGATTATTATATGTTTGGGTGTGGTTTTAATTGGGTTGATGTTATTTGGAGCTCTATATGCTTCAGTTTTCTTAATGTCAAATTGTTTCCTCATATTTATGACGTTTTCTGCTATTACTTCTTCCCATGTTCTTTTTATATCATTTGTACTGACTCCTTCTTTCTCCTTGATGCCTATTAGTCTTACATTGTTCATCTTTGCATCATCTTGCAGATGTTGAATTATTTTTTCTTGCATCCTAGTTGTTATTAAGAGATCTTTTCTTACCTCTTCACTAGTTGCAATGGTGTCTTTAAGGTCTAAAAGTCTATTTTCACTTTCATTGAAACAGTTTTTCCAGCTTCTGATTGAGGTTTTAAGTTCCTGTATCACACTTTGAATCAGCTTTATATATTCTATTACTTTCTTGTATTGCTCATTTAAGCATTCCATCACTTTTCTATTCTCTATTTTTTTTATCAGTGTTTTCTTTAGAAGCCCTTACTACTTCTTTTATTATAGGTGCTATTTCTTTTTTTACTTCAGAAATTATTTATGATCTGATCTCTATGCCTTTCTGCAGTTATTTCTTTACTTTGGATACTATTATTTTAGAGATTTCAGGTGTGTGATTTCCAATTTCTTCTATGCTACTGTCTCATGTATTTGTTCTGGGTGGGCTCGGGGCCTGAGAGCACATTTTGCTCCTTCTCTTTGTCATTTTATATAGCCCTGCCTTCTGACCTTTGGTGTAGAGCTTTGGTAGAGTTTTTAACGTTAGCACCAGACCTGGATCTATCAAGTTCAAACTTGTCCAGGTGAGTTGGGCTTGGGTCTGGGTTCTAAGCTCCACTTCTTCCTGCTGCAGCCCTTGGAGTTGAACCTACTGTGCCACTCTGGCAAGATGTTCTGCTCCTGGATCAGCTGGGTAATTCTTGTCTCTAGTCTCTCTGCAGGTAATTCTGTGGCAGTTTTCCTCACTGGGCCTGTCTGATGGATGAAGTTCCACTCACATGCCAGGCCTTGTTGCTGGGTCCAGTGAGTTTCCAGCAGGCCCAGGGCAGTCTCACTCACACACCGGGTCTGGTTACTCACAAAGATAATAGTTTTAATTCCTTTACTCAAGACCAAAAATTTACTTAGTTTTAAATGTGCTTTTTAAAAATACTGAGTTTTCAGAAAAATTAATATAGTTGAAAAATATAGGCTTCATTTTATTTTTTACATGTATTCATATTTCTAAATTTTTATTTTTAAAGAGAGTACAAGGTAACATTAAAACAAAAATTAAGTGATACAGTATTTCACTTAACAAAATAATATGAATTTCGCAGCCTTTGTTGTAATGCATAGTGTTGTCTTCTAAGTAGTTATTCATATTATCAGATATGTGCATGCAAATTTTTTTTAGAATTCTATTTTTTTTCTTGTTTTTCTTCTATTATTTTTTTTCTTGTTTCAGAACTTTTGTTTGTTTATTTATTTATTTTTATCGCCAGCTCAGCCTGCCCTCAGAGCAGGGCTGGTGCAGCATGTGGTGCCAGGGATCGAACCGTGGTCCCTGAAGCCGCCCAAGGTTTCCTAAGCAGGTGCTTTAGACCACTGAGCCATCCTGCCAGGCCTCTATGCATGCAAAATTGGAAGAAAGAAATATTTAAGAAATTAAAAAGAGGGGTGGAGGAGATAGCTCAGTAGAATAAGGGGCAGCATGGCAAGCATAGGATCCTGTGTTCAATCCCTGATACAACCGGAAAACAAAAAAATTTAAAACGGAAAAGGACAAACAATTGAAAAAAGGAAACAAAACAAATTAAGCATATATCTACATGTATAAGCAGGATGGTTTGGACAACTGTACTGTGGAGAACTGTTCTACTGGTCTATGGAAAGAAGCAGTTAGTTAGGCTTTAGTTTAAAGCTGTGGCTTTTTTGTTTCATGGCAGCATTTTCACAAAACCCGCCGTAGAGTGCCTTTTGCAATTCCTCTGAGTAGCTATACCACAGGAACAACACCAATAGGAGCACATGGAGCAGAGAACTTCTTCCAGGCATCATCAGTTGGATGTAGGGCATTTAATGGGTCAAGAAAAAATTAAAAGAGCACTTTTCCTCTTTACTTTTTTCTCTTGCTTCTGTTGTTTTATGGGCTAATTTAGCTCTCCTTCTGTGATATCCCATGGCATAAGTACTTACCAAGTTTACCGCCAACACATACTTAATCTAAAACACAAAGCTCCTCCCAGAAGCCCCTCCAATCTACAGTGCTACGACCCTTATGTCCTGTCCTAAATCAGAAAAAAAATTTATTATTATTTATTTATTTACTTATTATATCCCCAATTTTCACCCTAAGTACCCATTTTTGCATGCCCAAAAGCACATGGCAATGGAGAAATGTAATGTTTGTTGGCATTAACCCATTTTTAAGGACACTTAAGGAAACAATGTGAAGTCACTAATCCATGTGTCTGTGCTTCCAACTGATGACAGCTCTCCCGACATTTGCTTTAAGAGAGAAAACATTTGGTTCATTTGGGGGAAAGAAACAAACTGAGACCTTGCCTGATCTGCATTGCCTTTTATTCCCTGACGCCATCAGGGTCCAACGGCAAAAGCACTCTGTTAAATGGGAACAGAAAGGCAACTCGGGAAGGCTCAAACCAATCTCATTTCTTCACAGGGCAACTGGACTCACCTTTCTGATTATGGACAGTCTACCTTAGGCTAAAAGTTAACACTTTTATTAAAAATATTCTTTTTCATTAAAAAAATTCCTAATATCCTTCTCATATTAATGGAATATATAGCCTGAAATCTGGTATTGAGCTTTCCTGAGGGCAGTGTGTGGTATAAACAATCTTTTGAAACAGAGAGCCCAGAGAGCTAGATCCTCTAGTGGCCTCTGGGTGAAGACGGAGCATGTGGGTGAATGGAAACACCACTGAGAACTCACCCGTGGGCTGGGCCCACTCTAGCCTTTCCCTCTTTGAGACTGGCAATTTGACCACTAGCTGATCCTTAGTTTTCCTATGGCAGATCAACTATAAGCAAGGATTAAATGCAAACTTGCCAGTACAGAACTTGGTAAACTGTATGTGGTAACCAGGGCTATTTCTCATAGAAGACTAACTCCCAAATGGCTTGTGGAAGAATTTTCAGCCTTCTATAAAGACCTTGGCCCATTGCTTCCATTGGCTCACCAATCTACCACGCCTTGAGAATCTGTGAGTTTTCTTGTCTGACCTTCTCTTCCTTATTTACTCAAAAATTTCAAATCATACTGCGCATAGCCATTTGGTTGTCAGGAGAGATTACAGGAACATTATTTCCTTCAGCTTCTCCGGGCTTATAGAATTAGAATGACTATAATAGCAACAAACTTTTAAGCATGAGCACCCAACGCACCACTGCTTATGCCAAGCCCATGGCCTCTAACTATTACCCTAAGGTTGTTCGGTTCAGATCTTTGATGTGTCTGAAATCTCTAGCTACTAAGGGATGGGCTGTTGATTCTAAAAGCAGCTTGGCCATCAACAACCTAACCATCATAAAATAGCCATAGAATAATTTTGTGTGGGTTGTAATATTGGTATCATTCTTGGTGGCCAAACAGGTATTATGCAAGTGCCACAGTGTTAGGCAGGGAAATCTGGAAAGTTCATCAGTTGGACCAGCATTGGAAACACGGCCACTCTTTCTAAATGAAACAAATCTGATGAGCACTTTCAGTCTCCTGGCAAGAGGCACACCAAGCGAGGCAAGAAATCCAATGCCTATTCCCAGCTCCATTTATTCTAGAAACAAGCTCCTGTTGGGCACATTGGGGACACAGACAACACTTGGCCAACAGATGTTAATGATCTAAGAGAAGAAGTCAGAGATCTAAGTAGGTTTTTCTTGGAAGGGTTTGTTTTAAAAAATCATCAGAGAAATTAAGTACTAAAGCGTAAATATGCCTTCTCCAGTCCCATCCTGCCAAGCTGAGCCCTATTATGTTGCTTTAGTCTTGTTCCAAGCAAGGAGTGCTGTGGTCCCCCAAGTGGGTCCATCTTGCAAGTAGCTGAGGGTCCATGACAGTCCCATTCTTACCAGAAAGCGATCCCTACAAGAGACAGAACGGTAAGTGGAGATGGACTCACAGCAGGGTGTGAGAAACTGGCAGTCCTCACCGCCACTGCTAGGTAGTATGTGTACTTTTAAAAATTCCCTTAAATCAAGTAAATTCAGAATTGTTGAAGTTTTAGGCTTTGTGGAAACAGGAAATAAAAGGCTCCAGGATTAGCCAGTGTGGTCCCACCTGCCTATAATCCTAGCGCTCTGAAAGGTTGAAGCAGAAAGATTATAAATTCAAGCCTAGCCTGTGTGACTTCATGAGTTAGCAAGATCTTATCTCAGAATTGCAAAAATAAATAAAGAAATAAAAGTTAAAAACTAAAAAGGGCAAAGACTATAGCTCAGTTCGATGGTCTTATGGCTCCTACTCTTGGTTCCCAGCTCTCCCACTTTTTCACTTAAAAAAAAAAATGCATCTATCCATCCACAAATATTTACCAAGAGCCTATCATACTCTCTTCACTGTTCTGGGAGCTCAAATACATCAGTCAATAAACAAGGCCTCTAACCTGGAGATGCAGCAGACACAGCTCATATTAAGCGTAAGTAAATTCTGTAGGCTGTTAGAAGGCTGAAAATGCTTTGGGAGAAGAAAAAGGAAACAGGATAAGAGGAATCAAGAGAACGGGACCGGTAGGTGAAAGGTTGCCATTTTACCTGTGTGATTCAAGGATCTCACATTGAGGAGGTTAACATTTGTGCAGAGATTTGAAGGAGGAGAGGGACTTTGCTGAGTTTTGGAAGAAGCTTGTCTCCAAAGAAAGGGCTGAAGCAGGGCCGAGGCAGGGCTGAGAAGCTGTATGAGCAGCAGGAAGCTCAAGGAACAGAGCATAGCAGGAGAGGCTACCTCAGGACTTCAGCTTTGCACCCTGCCTTGCGGCACAGCAAGAGGGTCTTTGGCGAGGAAGAGCTGGGGGCAGGGGGATAGAGGACTCAACTTGCACATCAGTTTTTTATGGTCAGGTGCTCATTATATTTTCTCAAGGTCAAGGCAAGGCAATACAAAGCTTCATGTTCAAATAAGAAAAGAATATTGGAGGAACTTTTGAGAACTATTGTGCCATCGTTATGAGTTCTGAGCTAAGGAACTAATGCATTGAAAAACTGTTTGGGGAAATCACAGTGAGTGCTTGGCTCTTCCCTTATCTCACTGGCTCTTGGTCAAAGAACTGCACTGAGCATCATTTTACAAATGTGGTCACCTCGCCATTACCATTTGCAAACTGCAGGACCAGGAATGAATATGGAACCTCGGCTTCAACAGTCTTTACTAGAACATAGGTATAGAGAAATTTCCCAGGTTTGCAAATTGTCAAAAACTGCATTGTTTCTCTTCAACAGATGGCTTCAAAGTGATTTGATAAGTTTACATTCCAAATATCTGCTTGTGTACTCAGGTGCTTCTTCCAAACCAGGGCATGACATTTTGGGGATCTTACTGCATTTAGTGTTCTCTCTGTATGATTAAAATCTGCAGAAACATGACCTCTGGCACCACCCAGAAAAGTGTATGATCCTTCTCCTTTAATGATAGGGGAAATTTCTTTCTATGCATATTATAAGAAATAGAAGACTGGGAGAAATAGAATGGAAACATGACTTCCAAAAAAAAGATTGCCAGGAATGTGTTAGATGATCTCTGAATTCCTTTGGTCTGTTAAAATGCATCCAATTAGTCTAAATGTGAATGAATTGGTCTAAAACAGCTATGACCATTCATTCATCCATCCATTCATTCACTCAAAAAACATGACTTGACAAAAACTAAGGTCTATGTGCAATAGGTCCTCAACTTATTTTAATTATAATTTTCTTTAGTCCTCAACTTACGAACATTTGAATTACAAACTCCTACAGATATGAACAGACCTCACTTTATGGACATTCATAGATGTGAACAAATCCTGGAAGTAGCTCTCATGTCGCTGGACGTTGCCTCAGTTATGCTGCTGTGTGTTTACTATACTATTATGATACTGTATAGTAGTACACTACAGAAAAGATTTTACTTTTGTGTATGCATTTGATTTATGTTTTACATTGTATATTTGTGTCCAAGGTGTCTAAGACTCACTTTGCAGGACATATGAATGAATCCAGTTCCTGGAAGAGACCTCATTCATAACTGGGGACTTACGGTATGTGGTTGTGAGCAACATATCTGAGGTTCTTGTGTTCATGGCACTTCACAAGCGCAAATTGCTGCAATGGTTCTAAGGCTCATCTGTGACTATAACAGACTGGCCACGTGTCCAATGAGAAAAGGGCAAAATGACCTTGCACAAATGGAACATAGATACTGACTATAGCCTTTTAAAAAGTAATAATGAACTAATTCCTGAAACAAAGAGGGATCTTTATACCAGAATTTAGCTTTATATCACTGCTTAAAAACAAGTCCCTTGTCTTGCCAATGGAAAGCAAAGAACTGTTTAAAATGAACAGCAGGATTTAGAACTAAAAGTGATCCTCTTCTAGTACTGAGCATTACCTGGGTGATATTTCAAGGAAATGTCCTTTACCTTGCTGGAACAGAAAAGTGCAAGAACAAATTGGTCTTTAAGGTGGCTGTGGAAAAGGCAGCCCTTTTCTCTTTTCACCCAGAGTGAAAAATCATTCTGTTTCCCAGCTCCTGACTGCTCTTTTCAGTAATTTGCTACTAAAAGTCTACTTATCTGTCAATCATTTTTAAATTCATTTTGCGAAGCTGACTATGGTGCTATCACAGTCTTCTACTAATTCCTTTAATAGAAGTGGTTTTGAGAGGCTGCCATTGCCGGAGCAGAACTGGAAACGTGACTCCCCAGCCAGACTGGCCTTTTCCTGGTCTGCCAGCCACTGCCATTTGGCAGTTTTATAGCCTGGCTCCATCGTTGGTCTGACTGCAACCACTGACTTTCTACAATAGCTTTCTGGCAATGCTTTTCCTTTGGTTTGCTTTGCCAGCTAACATTACTAGATTTTCCAACATGTTTCCAGTAAAGGTCCATACCAGTGGTGGCAAGGCTATGGCATGAGTGTTATCAGACAAAAGTTGGTAGTGGAGAGGTTTGTTTTTTCTAAAGTGCAATCTCAGTGTTCAGGTTTAATTGCAGTGCTGGCGTTTGGTCTCTAAAATTAGTTTGTCATCACTGGTCTATACCAGATAATTTAACATTATCAAGTTTCATTTGAAACAACTATCATGGTGGTTTGAAAGCCAATTAGTTGCCATAACAAAAAGGAAAATACAGATTTAACTTATAGGTAATGTGGTATGCTAAGAAGGTATGTGTGACTTTAAATCCCCGTACTGTTGTGTACTAACTGTACATCTAGGGATAAGTTACTTTCCTGAACTAAATGTCCTCCGCTAGGGTTTAATCCGCAGTAGTGAAGCTATAACCCCCTTTTAGTTCCTATTAGGTTTGTCCCAACTCTTCCTGTACAATTCTTGGCCATAACAAAATATCCTAATTAGTTGATTGGAATTTTTGAATTCTAATTCAACAGCAGCTAAAGTCTTAGCTGAATGAATGGACCAGTTCAGCCAGGCAGCAATTGGTTTATTCTTGCCTCTGCTCAATTAGGCCCGCAGAATGTTCACGTTGGAAGGAAAGTTAATGATCAACTAATTAATCCCTCTTGATCTAAAAATGAGTGCGCCAAGCTCCAGCGAAGTGAAATGGAACCTCAGTGGGTCACACACACAGACAACACTAAAGCTTGAGCAGAAGGCATTTGGGCTTTACGAATTAGTAGCACAGAATGTAGTGCATTTGATATGCATTTCAACCTTCTAGTTTCACTAAGGCTATTTAAGATTTTCAAAAAAAATTAAACTGAAGCTGTCTCATCTCACACAACTGTATCTGGTCCTTTGATCTGAGAAAAATTATTTATCTTCTTAGATTTAGAAGCCAGATCACAAGTCTGATGAAAACAAAAGTTACACTACAAATAATGAAATAAAAAGCAAGAGTGATGCCTACGGCACAGTGGTGATGATCAGGGACACGCTGCTTGGCCCCAGCCAAGACTGCCTAATCTTCGCCACCAAATTTTGGATCCATCACTAGGTTCTCAAACCTCAAACCCTGAAAACCTCAGGTCCTACAAGTCCTGGATTTGCATTTAGAGAAGCAGTACAGTAGAATGGAAATACTGTGCCGCCAGACTGATTTGGGTTCAAATCCCAGCCTTAGAGAAATTACTTAAGAACTGCTTACATCTATTTCCTCAGGCATAAGATGCGTGTGATATAACTGACTTCTGAGAGTTGTGAGGTTTAAGAAGATAAGGAGGGAAAGCCTTTAATGCCTGGTCCAGAGTAAGCCTGCAATGAAACGTGTTTTCTGTATTAGAGATTGGCTCATTTCATAAAAATATGGGCTTCAGAGCTACATATGCCTACTTTTAAGCTCCTGCCTCATATTGCAATACTCACTGTGTCATCTTAGGCTGCTTAGTCTTTCTAAAACTTTATCATTTTAAAAATGGGGACAGTGAGATCTAACCAACAGTTGTTTAAGATTAAATGAGATGGTGGCAACCAGGCAAGGTGACCCACTTGTCTCTGTAGCTACTTGGAAGGCTGAGGAAGAAGGATCACTAGGTTCAAGGGCAGCCTTGAACACTTAGCAAGACCTTGTCTCCACGTGAAACTTCAAAAGGATTAGGAATGTAGTTCAGTGGCAGCATGCTAGCCTCCCACATGGTCCTGAGCCTATCCCCAGGACCACAAAACTTACAGGGGGAGGGTGGGAAGTGCTTAGAGTGACTACTTTTGAGTCACAGGTTTGACTTATTCCTTAAAAAACACTCAAATAGCTTAACACTGTGGTTTTCAAACTCTTGAAACAGACCTTAGTAGGTGCACGTAGGCGCACTGTCACAGGGCTACTGGGTGCGTCAGTCAGTAACCTACGGAGCCATGTGTCACACGATGCAGGATGGGAATCTCAAGTGGTGCCTCTGAATTCCGGCTCTGCTAGAGTGGGAACTGTCTTGTGGTAAACATTGTACTATGATCCATGCTTTTACTTTTCTTCAATCTTTCCTTTCATCTGGATTCATTCATGTCCTTTTGGAGAATCTCACGAAGTTTGGAGAAGACAAGCATGTGAAAACCTGAACATACTCAACCTCCGTCTGACCACACATTATCTTTGAATTTTACATTAAATGATCAAAATGCTGCCACAGCGATTCAATAACAAATTGTTTGGATCAAGGTTAGAGTACCGACATTGCCATTTTTACCAAAAGAGTTCTTCTACTTCTCCAGGTTATGGAGCCATTAGTTTCTGAGTATTCTGATTATTCTGTTTAGATGACAACTGTTTCCTTTGCAGTAATTTTCCTCTGTGATGCAAGCCTTTATTTCCTAAGCTGATATTCTATATGAGGGATAAGCCAACTATAAGAATAATTATTCTGACTTTTCATGATTCTATAGCGAATTCAATTAATAATAACCTAAGCTTGCAACTTTTATAACATTCCTGGCCCTTTGATGACTTATGAGTTAAATTATATACTCAGTAAGCCTCTTCAGCTAATGATGCTTGCTTTGTAAACTGTAACTCAGGGGGGTAGTCTGTGTGTCTTTATTAGTTTGATGAGCCTTGTTTACCCAAGAGTGCCCATTTGGTTTAGCAACCATTGGTCTGGCAGATCCGGTGCCTAAGGCAGAAGGCAGAAAAAGATCATAAACACTTATTTTCTCTAGCCACAAAATGTCTAGGCAATCGCTGGAACATTTTGGAAGCAGGTACTTTTCACCATTTTTTTTTTGTTGTTTTTTTTTTTTTTTGGTGGGACTGGGGTTCGAACACACGACCCTGCACTTGTCAGGCAGGCACTTGTGCCACAGAGCTATCTACCCAGCCCCATTTTTTTTTTTTTAAATGTGTTACTGAGTACTGAACCCTGAGCCTCATGTAATACGCAAGCACTTTATCACATAGCTGTATCTTTAAATGTTTTCAAATTTTGAGACAAGGGCTTACAAAATTGCCCAAGTTGCCCTTGGAGCTGCAATCCTCCTTCCTCAGCCTTCCAGGTAGTTGGGATGATAGATATGCAGTGATGCACCCACATCTGACCATCTCTTGGGCTTGTCCATTCCTATAGGTACAGGTAAGCCTTTTGTGGGAGTGGTAATTTGTCTTATTTAATAAATAATGTGGCCAGAGTTGAGTTTGTGCTTTAAGTATATGCTCCTATAATTCATTTACTTTACATGCATTGGCTATATTAATCATTCTTGCCAAAAATATTTTATTCCAAGCTATAATCTCCAGGAATTATTTCATCAATTTAAAGATAACAAGGGCTGAGGAGATAGCTTGATGGTCTAAGCACCTGCCTGATAAGTACAAGGTCCCAGGTTAGATCTCCAGTACTGCATGTTGTACAGGCCCCACAGTACCCAGTGTGGTGGTACATGCCATACAGTGAGACCCTGTACCAAAAGATAAATTAAAAAAAAATTAAAAATAATCTCATCTTTTTTTTTTTTTTTTTTTTTGCGGGACCGGGTTTCTAACTCATGACCTTGCACTTGCCAGGCAGGCACTTATGCCACAGAGCTATCTCCCCAGGCCCTAATAATCTCATCTTTAAATCAAACTTATTTTCAGTAAATGCACAAAGGCAACTCACTTTAAAATAATTTATGGCCAGTGTTTTTATTTTTTAATAAAATTATATATTTTAAGATGTACAATGTGATGTTTTATATACATATACATACTGAACTGATTAGTACAATCAACTAATTAACAAATCCATCTCTCCACATAAGTGCACTTTTTAAAAGTGGTGAAAATACTGATGCTGTTCAGCAAATGTGAAGTACACAATAAAGCATTATTAACTACCATCACTGAGTTAACATGACATCTCTAGAAGTTACTCAACTCCCAACAACAGTACGTAATATTTCCTGTATCCACATTCTTACCAACACTTGTCTTAGCTAACAGTCGTCCTAGAAGGCATGAGATAATATTTCCTTGTAGCTTTAAGTTGCATTTCCCTGATGCAAATTAGTGCTTAGTGATGTTTAGCCTATTTCATAGTATTGTTGGTCATCTACATATTTGGAAAAATATTTTCAAGTCCTTTGCCCATTTTGATTAGTAATTTTGCTATTGTTTTTTTCTCTACATTTTAGATATCAGATCCTTATCAGATACATACTTTAAAATATTTTCTCCCAGTCTATAGATCCTCTTGATTTTGTTTCCTTTTGCTTATGTGGAGGGAGGCTTTGCAGTTTCACGTAATGCCACAAGTTTTGTTTTGGTTGACCATGCTTTTGGTGCCGTATCAAAAACAAAACCCCAAAAAACTTGCCAAGACTACTGCCAATGAACTTGGCCTTTTTCTCCATTTTATAGTATCATGTTCTAGATTTTAAGTCCTTAATCCACTTTGAGGTTGTTTTTCATGTGGTGTAAGGGTCCAATTTCATTGCTTCTCATGTAGATACACAATTTTCCCAGTCTATCTTATTGGAGAGACCATCTTTTCTCTATTGTGACTTTGGCCCTCTCTCATATGGAATATGAGACATCAGTTGGGTGTAAATGTGTGAGTTTATTCCTATTCCCTTGGTCTATGTGGCTGTTTTCATGCCAGCAGCATAGCATTTGGACTCTTAAAACCTAGCAACAGGGCCTGGGGAGAGAGCACAGTAGAATAAGCGCTTGCCTGGCAAATGCAAGGACCTGAGTTCAATCCCCAGTCTTGCACAAAAAACCTAGCAACACATTTTGAAATCAGAAGTACGATACTTTTAGCTTTTTCCTGCTTAAACATGTCTTAGCAAACTGCCATTCTCTGTGGTTCCATACAAACTTCTGGACCCTTTTTTCCCTATTTCTGTGCAAAATACAATGTTGACCTTTGACAGGGACTGCATTTAATGTGTAGATCATTTTGCATTTGGCTAGTTGGTATGGAACTTGGGAAGTTATTTCAGGAATCATGCAGGTAATTCAAGGTGAATTTTCTGTGTTTTAACACTTGCATTTGTCTTGTAAACCAATTTTTATCCTGCCTCCATCCCAAGTTTTCTGTGTTTTTAAATCCTTACCATATTACATAATGTAATGGGCTATCTGAGGTGTTTTTGGAAGTACAGAGAAACACGGGTGTACATTAAATATAGTATTAAACAATATTTATTACCAGGTTACAGGACCTTCAATTATTCATGTGTATTTTATTCTTTGAGTAGAAGATAAGTCTTGGCTTATGTTGATTTACCCACAAGTTGTATGGAAGACTGTCCAAAGAACGTGTTCTGAATGTCAGGCAAGTGCGACCTGGGAGCCCAGCTCCGCACGCAGCTCTGTGCAGGGACGTGGACAAGCCACTTCACCACCACGTCCTGCATGAGCATCCCTGGCATTAAAGAGAACAAAGTGGTTGGAAGGAATTGCTCTCTGCTGTCCCCCGAAGCCCTGCTGTTTTCAATTCAAAGGCTATCTACATGGAGTGTGAATGTTTGCCTTTCATTTTCTCCTCAAGCTAATTCCAGTTAGTTGTCAAATCCAATCCTCTGTGACTGGACGGGTGCCATATTCTTCCTCTAGGGCACTTCTTGCTAGTTCATTCTTACCAGGCCTTTTATGAAAGTGCTAAATGTCAGCAGTAATGAAACAGAAGAAAGAAGCAAGGTAACACAATTTCATTGTGCAATACACTTTTATTTTCCTTTTACCTTTGCAGTCATCTTTGAGTAATCATTGTGTAAACAATAGAATGGAATGAAATTACATTAAATTGTATGCAAATGGCTCTAGAACACCTTAACAATTATGACAAGGCAATTATAAATAACTTTTTTTTCCTTAGTAATATATATTTGCTTTTTAAAGTACATTAAAGAGCTGCCGTATCTAGGGTTAAGCTAGGAAAGAGCGATGGTACCATCCTGGGAGCCCACCTCCTTGAAAGTTGAGACCCCAATTTTGAAAATCCTAAGGTTCACTAGTTCCATAACACATGGTCAAGCAGAGGGCTAATTGGGTTGAAAGTATTTATTCTTGAAACTTAACAGCACTTCTACCTTTTAGTCATTGCACAAAACCCTATTACTTTCACTCCACCTGGGAATGCTGCAGAATTTCAAGTAAAACTCAAGATTCTGGTATTTTCAAGTTTATCACCGTGAAAATAACAAATCCTATCACTTACGTAGAGCCCAATCAGAGATGAGTATATAGTTAGCAATCTAACAGAATGGCAACATTTTTATAGCACTCTAAATGTTCCAATGAAGCAAAACTTACATACACCACCTTATGTGGAGGGAGTTTTTAGATCTGAGACTCGCCCAGAGGACAAAGCCTCAGGCACATTCTTGATATCGAAGTTTGCAAGGCACCTCCCTCTCCCAAGAGACAAGGAGATTGCGGATTGGTTTTTAGGCAAACAAACCAGAAGAGTAAGCATCCAAGTTCCTAATTCAGTCATTTCAAAAATTAGAAGTTACAAATACTCCAAAGATAGACCTGAAAATTTTTTTTTTGTTTAAATAACAAGAGATTAACTGCAAGAAGCATATAATCAAAACTTTTTTCTTATAGCTAAGATGTGTAATGCATAAATATATGAAAAATAAAATTCACAGTCAGTTTTAAAACTAGAATTCAAGTTTGACTAATAAATCTTAATTTTATAAGTACATTAATTTCTAAGTACAACATAAAAGAGGCAGTACAGTCAAATGTACAGTTAAACTATTATAACAGAAACACAACAATGAAAGGAGAAATAGGCTTCTAATAGAAAATTCCTTTTGTTGCCAATAAATAGGACCACCTGAGTGTATTTCAGATTCTTTTCACTTAAGGGCTATCCGAATTGATTGCTAATAATATTAAGTAGCTTTTGGAAAAATCAGCAACAGTCGTGCAGCTATGGCATTTGCTTGTTCTCATACTGTGGATTGCTAGAGAATAGAGAATAAAGCAGAACTCGGAGTGTAGCAAATTTTAAAAAATTATTTTTATCCCATTTCAATGAAGCCAGCCTCTTCACAATCTTACGATTTTGCTGGGAACTGGGAGTGGGGGTGGGAGGATGTGGGTGGGGGGTGGGGCGGAGGGGAGCGGACGACAGATCAGGGTGCTGGCCGGGGACAGACATCAGCTCACACTCAACTGAGCAAACCCAATCAGCTTCACTTCGTCAGGAATCTCTGACCCATCACAGCCAGAAGCCTGAAAGGGAAAAAGACACCTTCAGTTCTGAGTTGTCACTGCTGTGGACTTTTAAAGACTGGTTCACGTGATGGCAGCCACAAGCAGAGGCTTGGCATGTAACAGAACCAGGCCGCCAGCTCTTTCAGGGCAGACCCCAAGAACTCCCCTAGGTGCTCTGTGCTGTCAGAAGTCTGGTCAGTGTCTGATGCCCAGCACTGCAAAATACAGAGGAGGGGAGAGGAGGAAGAGAGAGAGAGAAAAATCTGGCCACTGTGCCCTCTACTACAGAAGAGAGCAGAGAAGAAACTGCTATACATTATAGCACTATCACTCCAGGCTTCAGTTGTGGAACTGCCAAGAAAACATGATGGCCAAGCAGCCCATTCAAGAATATGTACGTATGTACGCATGCATGTATGTATGTATGTGGTGCAGGGTCTCACCATACAGCGTGGACTCACAGTGACCCTCCTGTTTTCCACCTCCCAGCTCTGGGATTGCAGAAGTGTGCCACATTGCCTGGATTGAGTAGCCAGCTCAGTGCCGCCAAAGGCGGGGCCAGTGCAGCATGTGGGACCAGGGATTGAACCCTAGTCCCTGAGCTTACCTAAGCTATTTTATTCTTTGAAGATCTAGAGATTAACCAAAGACTTCATGAACTGTACTCCTCACTCCTAGTCCAAAACTTTTCAATTAGTTACTCCTAATGTACTTTGTAATTTGATCCTCTTAGTGATGGTGAAAATAACTAAAGCAGATTAGATAGGTCATCAGGGGGTGAATTAAGCCCAAATAATAACCTCAGCTATAAAACTGGCTAGAAAAAAGTGATCCCCAAGTACAGGGTGGTCCACAGGCAGCTGCCACAGAAACACCAGAGTGCGACTATTGCAGGAAGGGGCTCCGCTTCCTGCAATTTGGATGCTGAATATTCGCCCCCCCCCACTCTGAGTGTGAAATAAAGGCTGGGTCCTCACAGCAGTGTGACAGGGAGATAATGCAACCTTTCAGAGGGGGCCAAGAGGGAGGCATTGTGATCACCAGGCTGTGCCCTGGACAGGGACTATAGGAGCCCCGCACCTTGCCCTCACTCTTGTTTCCCATTATTGAGGTGAGTGGTTTTGCCCTGCCATGCAGCCCTACCATAACGTGCTGCTTCACCACTGGCCCACAACAGCAGAACCAAGTGATCATGAACTGGGGCCTTTGAAACTGTGAGCTCAAATAACCCTTTTTTCTTTGTAAGCTGATTATCTCAGATATGTTTCCTATAGCAACAGAAGACTGATTAATACAAAACAAAATTCTTTACCAGGACAAAGTTTTGTTGCAGTACTTTAAGGCCTTATTAAATGCCTTGAACTGGGGCTGGTGAGATGGCTCAGCAGTCTAAAGTGCCTGCTTAGGCAACTGCAGGGAACACGGTTCGATCCCCAGCACCACATGCTGCACCAGCCCCACCCCAAGGGCGGGCTAAGCCGGCCATAATATAAAAAATAAAGAAATTTTAGACCACCAAGCCATCTTAAATAGCTTTTAAACTCAACTCGGTTAAGCTAACTCAGTGTTAAGTCATTAATGCTTATGTAAGAAAAGCAGTGGCATAAAGCGTCAGGATAGTAGTTACTATGTCAAGTTAGGTGGCTACTCTGTGCCTGTCCAAGGGGACTTTAGTTTCCCTTGATAGATGCTGCTGGAGACCAAGCTGGGCCGCACTGCAAGTGGCAAGTGCGTGAAAAGCTTCACAGGTGCCTGAAGCATCAAAGCCACAGAGGACGTTTGGCACTTTGAGTATCAGGAGGTTAAAATGACTCAGAACAAAATCAAAACGCGCAACGGTGGTTCCAGTGAAACAAAAGAGAGAACCTTCCAGAGAGATTAGCAGCAACAGGCCCAAACCACGAGGTGGGGTGATCAGCCCATGGCCATGACAGTGGACCTGCTGTGTGAGGACTCTGAGTCTCTGTCCACCTCTGTCCCCCAGGCCTGGCTGCTCTGCAGTGCAGGCTGATTTTCTGAACCATCCCCCGAGGGGTGGTGTTTGCTGGGCGGCACTCAGGGGCCCCCCACCTGCGCCCCACTCTCCTCTCCTCATCTGTGCCATCAGAATACACAGGACAACTACAAGCAAATTCTGAGCAAAGGGACCAGAGCCACTCAAGCAGCTCTGGGCACACCTCTGGGGTCCAGATTTCTTTTCGCCCTTCAAAATCATTGAGGATTCCAAAACGCATATGTTTGCATGGGTTCTTTCATTTTAGACACTGTCTTAACAATTAAAACTTATAAAGTTTTGTAATCCTTCAGCAGTAAAATAATATGTATCAAATATTTAAAAATAATGTAATCATTATACTTGAAAACAAATCATGTTTATGATAGCTAAGTTTATGTATCTGGTACAGGGTCTCGCTATGTCGCTCAGACTCATAGTCATCCTCCTGTTTCAGCCTCTCCAGTGCTGGGATTACAGGTGTACACCACCATGCCTAGCCTTGATGGCCACCACACTGTGCCTGGGGTGGGGCCTGCACTGCATGTTTTACCAGGGATTGAACCCAGGTCCCTACACTTGCCTCAGCAGGCATTCAGACTGCTGAGCTATCTCTGTGGTCCTAGGCTACACTTACTATATGACCTTAGAAATTAAAAAATACTTAAATACTTGATTCATTACACATTAGTTTTAATAAGCTCACTATGTGTTGACAAAATAAAATCTGTTTTGAAAAATAATAGTGCCCTCCATCAAAAGCCAGTACAAAGCTACTGAGAAGATTGATACTGTTTTCCTACTTTGCAAACCTCTTTACTGTCTTGCTTCATAGAGGACAGCTGGATACTTTTACATAGTTTTGCATTTAATCCACTCGATTTTATTGTTCCTCCCGGAGTACATAAAGAGAAGCCATGCTCATGCAAATATAAACTTAGAAAAGACGAGAGCATTTCAACAGCTCTCCCCGGCAGCTGTGGGCATCATTTGCTAGTGTGCTTTCTAAGGGGTCGTTTCTGAAAGGTCAGCTGCAATGTAGAATGTGAAACTACAGTCCTGAACTTTTTCTAGTTACATTAAAATCCATTTATCTAGCTTGCCTTTGGAACAGATCTTTTATTTGTGCATGATTTTTAAGCATTATTGAGATTGTGCAGATCTTCCAAATGTTAACATTTTTCATTATACATATGAAAGTTTCATTATACAATGCCAACAAATCATATTCATTAATATCACCTATCATCAGTGCCATAAGAAAATTATTTTTTTTCAGATTAAGTATGAGGGGCTGTCAAACTTGTAATAGCAGATTTGCAAAACCAAATTGTTAACTTGAAACCTTGAATTTATTATTGATAATAAATACAGACTTTTTTTTGTCTTCAGAGTCAACTTTACTCTGTTCATTTTGGGGGAAAAAATATCTGCCAAACAGTTAACATTGAATGTACTACATTTTGGGACCGGGGGAGATAGCTCAATAGAATAAGCACTTGCCTGGCAAGTGCAAGATCCTGAGTTCAATCCCTGGTACCACACACACACAAAAAGTACTACATGTTAACAAAAATAGCAGTTCATGATTCTTCCAAATAAAAAATAGGGTTTCATTTAAAAAAGCCAAACTGGCCGGGCGTGGTGGCTCACGCCTGTAATCCCAGCACTTGGGAGGCTGAGGCAGGAGGATCAATGTGAGTTCGAGAACAGCCTGGGCTACAAAAGTGAGCTCAAGGCCAGCCTGAACTACATAATGAGACCCTGTCTCAGAAAGACAAAAAATAAATAAATAAATAAATAAATAAATAAATAAATAAATAAATAATAAAAAAGCCAAACTTACATCAGTGTTTTTCTTAGAAACTATCATTGTACTTCAGTATCCAGCAGAAGTGATTTCCACTCTGTGACATGCAAGATCAAAAGGATGCCTCTTCAAGCTGAGTTTAGATGTAAAAAGCCATATCCTGCCTCATTAGGAAAACTCCTAAGTAAACCTACCTTTTTACAGTGGTGACTTTTTAATTCTCCGTCTAACACTGCTGCCATGATTTGCGCAGTCATTATCAGTTTGAGCCATGTTATGGATCTAATGTGTTCCCAAAGTCTCACATGTTTGGAGATAGGGCCCTGGGAAGGGGACTGCATCAGGGCAGCTCTACCCTCTACATCTGCCATAGCTGCTGGCAGATGGCATGTGAGCTGAGGCAAGCCACACACCTGTGGGTCGCGGGAGGTATGACCCGGAGGGCCACACGTGAACTTGCCCCTCTCTCTGCTGGCTGGCTGCTAGAATGAGCAGCTTTTCTCTAGTGGGCCTTCCACAAGGCCACTGTTGCCTTGGACCTGACCAACGATGGACACAACCATCTAAGACTGCAAACCAAAATAAACATCTCCTGCTTTAAATTGGGGTATCTGGAACCTCTGAGGTTTGACACCTGTACCTTCTGAGCCTTGGCTTCAAAGTAAGGGAGGTATCCAGAAAATGCCACCATTGCCCGTGCTAAGTGTGCATTTCCAAAATATGCTGCTTTGGCATGCCGCTCTAAATTAAAGACATACATAGCAGGAAAGGTACTCCGACCTTCTCCATAACAGGAACTAAATCTCTCTCCAGGAAGGTATCCTTTCTGTACCTGGAAGAGGAAAATCAAAGCTAACAGAGGCCTGAATCAACCTTGCTAACAACCTCTATGTACTCAGGTACTTCTCCGTGCTCCCTACCCTAACTCAAGTCTCTTGGTCTCCTCACATTTTCACAATGTACTGCTTTTTTTTTTTTTTTTTTTACTGTCCAATGCCATTACCAGAGTTCAACTCAATAGCTTCATGATGTTTTCAGTTCCTTATAAAAGCTCCTGTGTCCTGTATAACTCATATTACATAAATTGGTATGCTTTTCTCTTGTGTAATTCTTAGGACCTGCCCCAGATTCCTGCATGTTGTCAGTGAACTTGTGCTCTAATTCCCAAGAGGTGTCTTCTCCTTACAAACTCCAGCTAGACCAGTGTCTGTCACCGGGATCCCCCCCGCCACCCCAAGGTGGGTGCCCTGGGAATGAGCAGGACCCTCCTGAAAGCCAACCCCTGCGCCCATTCCACAGCTTGTGACTGAACTGGCCTGGGGTATGGCCTGCGGGCTGGGAATTTTTTCTGGGATGGGAGTTCCCAAGTGATCAAAAGGCTCATCTTTTCTAGACCCTCCCAAACCTGTACAGCTCAGCTTTCCTTCAGCACTGGCTCTTAAATGCTGTCCTAAGCATCAGAACCACCAGAAAGCTTGTAAAATAGATTCCTGGGCTTCAGCCCCAGGAAGGCCAGCTCCTGGGGCCCAACATTAACATTTTCACTGAGTTTCCAGGATCCAGATAAAGCCAGTTGGAGGACCACACGTGGAGAGCCACTGCCTGGAACTAGCAGCAAGGGCCCGGCTGCCACGTTGGCCTTGTTCCCTTTTTGTCCTAAGGTTTCGACCCAAGGCCTTTGCACAGCACTTTCCTTCCCCTTTCATGCTAAGCTAAGGTCTCCCCAAGGCTCTAAACTGCTTGGGCTGGCTCCAGTGGGAGGGCATCCTGCCTCAGGCTTTCAGAGTGCTGGGAGTCCAAGGGCATTCTTTTCTTTTTTCGTCTGTCTGTCTGTCTGTCTGTCTGTCTGTCTGTCTGTCTGTCTGTCTTTGTCTCTTTCTTTTTGCAGTACCAAGAATCAAACTCAGGACCTTGCCAAGCAGGGCCACTATATCCCTGGCCCCCAAAGCATATTACTGAACTATCCATTTCTCTTCAGATCTTCACTTCATCCTCTTTATCACCAAGGAGAGAAAGTGAACTCTTAGTTTTACCCACTTCAGCCCTTACTTTACCTATATTCTGGGAAACGGTGTGCTCATCATGAAGCCTCTAAACATGCCTAGGATGAGAACTTCTAAAAACTTGCTAAAATGCTTCTGAAACCTTTATCTGAAGTGCACATAATGCTACCAAATATCAGCAACTTAAATCTAAAATGCTCATATAACTGTACCAACTGAGTGTTAAGTTCACATTTCACTAGCGCAATTTCAAACATCCCACAGTGAAAGGAGATTCACCTACACTACAAAAGCTCAAGGTAGCAAATTTAAAACTAATGTATTCATAAAGACCTATCTTAAGACTTAGAACAACGCTAACAAGGTACTGATATGTCAGAGTCAAAGCACGCAGTCCTGGAGCGGAAATGCCCCACGGGACCAAATCGTTTTGTTAAAAGTGAAAAGAATCAGATCTCCCAGCCCCTGGCCATGCTGAGGATGGAGATCATACGTGCCGTGTCACGTTATTTGTCAAACGTGGCTAGAGATCTCACTGTGCAGAAGAAAAGTCAATGCGCTTCTTTATATAACCAATATCCTAGTCCCTCGGGCTACCGGTTGGTTGCATAAGCGGATACACAAGAAGAAGAAAAACACTTTTTTCAAACTTGAGCGAAGTGACAGAATGGGGTGGGGGTAGGAGATGCTGACTCGGTCATCTACAGTTTGTGTCTCAATGTTAGTGAGGCCCTGGAATCATTAAGACATGCAGTCAAAGTTCCCAAAGTCCAGGCTACACCACCAGCAATCAGCATAGGACCTGGGTGCCAGCAATATTTTTAAAGGGCCCCCATGGTCCCCTGAATCCAGTCTTGGTGCAGGGAGGTAAAGAACCCAGTACCAAGATACTGCTCTTCTTCAGACTTCTGACATTCTTTTCTGGAAAGCAACGAACATCTGAGATTAAAATCAGGATAAACAGCTGAGAGATAAAAGGCCCATACAGCAGCCAGAGCAGCAGTGGCCTAGGAGGAGCAGCGCTGCTCCAACACCTTGATCTTTTATTCTTTAATGAAATAACCACATTGTTGAATGAAGGCAATGCATGTGACTCTCTCAAGTATTAACAGGATGACAGTGGCCTACAGAAGATTAGGCCAAAAACGCAGTTCTAATTAGCTCTGTCAAGTGGACCTCAATCTGGTTGGCTGTGGATAATAACAAAGAAACCCTCCCAGGCTTTAACAAGGGCTGGACAGAGAATGAAGTGACAGAATTAGAAGGTCACCCTTCAGTTTGGTTTTGTTTAACATCTGTAACTATGTTTTGGAGGAAACACATCAATTTCCATTTACTGAGAACACCAGAGACCACACTGCAAAGGTGTAATAGGAAGGAACACCTGTATGGATTTGCTTTGAGGGTTCTCCTGTGCCAGAGAAATGAGGTGCAAAAAAGACTCAGTCTCAGCTAGTGTGAATGTATCCAGTCACTCCAAAGGAGTGATCCACGGAGATACAGGAAACCCTGAAGTCTCCAAGGAGGAATAACTGTTGAAATGTGGCCATGGAGCCAGGCCAGAGCACTCTGCAGCTTCTGTGGTTTGGATCATGACCAAGTAAAGGCCACTGAGGCACAGGTTCCCAAGAAGGAAGGGACCTGCCACCAGATTCAAGTACACAGGAGAACTAACGGGAGCATCTGTCAGCCAGAGCCGTGGCACACTCAGGCTATGGCCTCTGCAGGACAGTGAAGCGCTTAACCCTTGGAGTCTTCTTGTCTGCAGCCACAGAGTGGTACCCACAGAGGGAACCTGTGTGACTGTCAGCAAAAGGAGCAGGTTCTGAAGGGGACAGAATCTTAACTAAGGTGCTAGAATGAAGGAAAATCCAGGAAATTTACAGAGCTGATGGAGGAGATGAGGCAGAATGTTATACTATTTTTACTGTTTATCTCCAGAGAATACACTAGCTGTGTTTATAAAACCTTTGATGGTAGTAGGAAAGGGCCAGTATTACTATTCATGTTTTATAGGAAAGCAAATTTAGAATTAGTGGGAATAAGTCAACATCAAGGTTTCTAATGCTTTTTCTCTGTTTACATACCAAAAATCAGGAAAACGTTCTGGAGATGGTATAAAAACTGGAGGGAAGTTTATACTGGACCAAAATGCTGACACAAGGCATCATTTTCCCAGTACATGCTATCACATGAACAAACATACATACAAAACTATACATGATTTAGAAACAGAGCAAAGGTGACAGTACAACCTCAAGCTAGGTGACACATTTTACAATTGGTTAATCTAGCACTCTGTGTCTAGATAAAGTGTTCTTTTATTGGCAGCAGAGAAAAAATCTCTTCAGCTCTCGTTTTTTCCTTTTTACTGAGTTAGGGCCTTACTACATTGCTAAGCTGCCCAGGCTGCACTATGACACCTCCTTGACTCAGCCTCCCGGAGTGCTGGGATTACCAGTCTTCACCATCATGCCCAGCTTTGTGTTACCTTTTATCACACAATCTGGCTAACTGAAATAAGATGAGAATCAGGGCCCAAAAAGTTAATTATAAATTATAACCAGGTTCACATGGATAGTAACTAATTATGTAATGGTTTGGGGCCCACAGGTTTTTCATTTAATTCTCACAAGAGACAAAGTGGGTCATCCATATACACTGTGCTTGTCATCACAGATTTGTCATCTAGATTCTAAGTTAATTGTGGCATTCTCAGTGGCCCCTGATAAGCTTAATCTATAATTTTAAAATGAGTCACTTATTCACCCCAGCATACTAACATACCATTTGCTAAACTTCCAGAAAAGGCTTCTTTTGCCTGTGTATCTGGACCTGCTCTCCATCAGCAGCAGTGATTACCATCTCATGACCCAGAAAGTCCAGTAGGCTGTATCTCCAGGACCACCTGGTGCTTGCTTAAAATCACTAGCGCATAAAAACTGTTAAAATATATACTCTCCACAAAACCTGTCACTGCACTTTCAAGTGTGAAGGTAAAATGTGCGTCTTTGTTCACTAGCTTCCAGTGAGCGCTCTACAATCCTGGCCAATTACCTACACCATTTCCACAACAATCCGTCTCTATTTTTGAAAGTTAGAACCACTTGGCTTTCACCTCAGGACAGCTTCAGTAAGAATGCCGCTTTGAATAGAGTCTAATTTGGTATGGTCAAGTCACCATACAAACTGGAAGTAAAATGGGCCATCCAAGCCTTCTGTTTCTCAAGTGCCCACTCTTAGTCAAAGAGGTGATGAGGAAAGGCCCAGGTCTGCTCAGAGAGGAGGACATTTCCAGGCATGATCAAAAAATGTTCCCACGTGTTGCCAAGGCAAATGACAAATGTAAAAATCCATCTGCAAAGAAAACATCAACAACAACAAAATCACAGAGTAGGGTGCTAACACTATATTTCTATTCTTTGCTGGCAGTAATGTGGCAAAATAATACCTTCTTTCCATAACTTTCCACTTACCAACTTAAATGTCAATGTTTTTAAAGCTTTGGGATCATCTACAATCTTCTGTAAATTAGCAGCCACTGTAAAATACAAACACAGGAGAAAAAGTGTCCAAATTATTTCCAATAACACTAGATTTTCACATTGATGATTTAGAAAATTTCACTAATGATGTAATAAAACTACAAAAGCATTTCTTTCACAGACTATACAAAGTCCATATAAATGACCAAATTATTCTCCTACAGATATTTTCTACAGCCATTTATGTCATTTTGACAATCTTGTATCTATGTACATCTGAATTAATCACTGTATGTCAAACCCACATTTCAAATAATAAAATTTGAAATTACTTTCTAGCAGAAAGTAGAAATGATAACAGTCCCCAATCTCAACCATTCTGTTCCTCTAAATACTCCTTACTGAGAAATCTACTAGCCAGGAGAGGGCGGAACAATAAAGAGGAGAGTGTGTGTGAAAAGGCTTTCTTGGGAAATAACAGGTCAGCACATATGAACTCCTGGCCTATAAATTCACTCAACTTCACTCAAGTCTCTGCACCCCTTTTTATCTAAGCAACAAAATACCATCCATGGCTGGCCTCTATGCGCATCTCAGCACTTTCTGGACACTTTCAGACCCCATGAGCGAGCACCACCTTGAACAATCCCTGAGTCGTCCACAGGGCCAGGCGCCAGAGGCTGTCAGTCTAGCTCAGTGCTGAAGATGTGTTTTCAGCATCAGTGAGATTCCTCAGAGACCTGTCCTGCTCTCTGGTGTCTTGATGTGTCTGACACCTCAGCAGGGAAGCCGGCTCTTCCTGGTGACAGTGGCTCTGACTTGGGGGATTATTCATGAGCAGAATTACCAAAAGGTAATGGAGATGAAAATTTCACACTTGGCTTGCTCCAACAAACCTCAAGGCTAAGCCACCTTTAAGAGTCCAGTAAGGGCTACTGATTAGGGAAGAAGTCACTACTGAAAAAGAAACAAGTAAATAAGGGAGATGGTCCTATTTGTCATTTTTATGTCACAAGAAAAATTTATCTGCTTTAATAGTGGGGTATCTAATTATTTTGTTTAGTGAAATTCTGCATCATTTCTCATTTGTTTTATTTTTATTTTTGCAGGACTGGGGTTCGAATTTACAACCTTGCACTTGCCAGGCAGGCACTTGTGTCACAGAGCTACCTCCTCAGCCCCTCATTTCTCCTTTTTAAATTACTTTTAATTAAAGAAACAATAACTCAGTTGACAAAAAAAAAAAAAAAAAAAAAAAAAAATTTGAGAAAACAAAGCATTTTTAGAACAGTGTCTCAAGCAGAAAACTTTATAAATGGAAAATAGGAGGAAACCTATGTATTTTTTTTCCCTCTGAAGCTGACAGAAAACAACTGAAAGTTCAAGATCTGCTGTAGATTAGTTTATCTAATATAGAGTGGACAAAGAAAAACAAGAAAACTGTGCCCTGCTCAGATTGCTCTGTACAAGCCCTCAGTCCAAGCATGGCTTTGTCCTCACGTTGCTCTCTCCCTGAACTTAGAGCAGTCTGCACGGTTCCGTTACCCGCCCCTCCGTCCCCCCTCCCTCCCCTGCTCACACACACAGAGGCAGGCGCACACACAGCACACCTGGCTTGGGCCACCAATCCCAGAACAGTCAGCACTGCCAAGCTTCTTCTGGTTTCGGCAGAAGCCTAGATGCTAAAATCATCCAGTAACTCGGGAAAGAAACACTGGCTTTGGGAGTACAAAGCTCTGCTGGAAAACCCTGTCTACTAGAGTCGGGCCTGATACTGTCAGGGCATCCTGACTACATGCAAATTGCAGCAAGTGAGCACCATAACCATCTTCTTAGGTCATAAACGTGTTATAATCGTGCTTCTGATTTGGGGCGATTTCTCAAGGGGCCATATAGTCTTCACATGAATTCCAGTCCTTTCATTAGAGCACCTCAGTTAATGTGGATGATTTACTGCCTTGTCCTGGGTCATCTAATTTCAGTCTGTTCTAATGTTCAGCCACAAACAGAGCGCCAGGCTCCGTGAGCGAGCGCTTGGCCCTCTCTCCTGCGCATGTGCGCCGGCTCCAGGGCAGCAAAGCAGGCAGCAGGCGAGCAGGCAAGCAGGGCTACCTTGAGTGGCTGGCACCCTAAACAATCATCCCAGGATCCAGGAGCCTCAATTGTGAGCCCCACACCTCTGGGACATTAGAAATTCAAATTCTGTCTTCAGCTCAGAGCAAAAATAGAAAAACTGGCCACTTACCTGATTACTTATCCCAGTTGCTAGGCTTATTTTCAATTTAGTTGATTCTAATTTGTGGTAAAGTGCTATAAAACACCTTCATTTAACTGACATCATATAAAATTCAGGGTGATGCTAATTTCTCTTCCAGTAGCAATGCTCATTAAAAAGATGGGTGTCACTGTTTTCCCCCCTCTCCTGACTGTGCACCTGGATTTCAAAAATAAAAATACTCCTTACCTGGAACGTGAGTGGAGAAGGAAGAGCTGGGTACGGCTGGCTTTGACTTTTTAGGGCTTTCTACACAGGTATAGATACCACTGAACTTGTCACTTTAATAGACACTAAGTTCTAAAGCCACTGGAGTTCCTGAAGCCTCCCAGCCCAGTGGTATCAAACTCATTTCAAACCCCTCCCAACTCCCCAAAATAAACTCTTTCCTCTGTGTTCCCAAATAAATGCATTCGCTATGTTTCACCCAGGCTCTACAGCCTCTCTGTGCTTACCTATCCTCCTGCCCAAGCTGCTAACTTTAGTCCCTAACGCTGTGCTGTCATTTGGAAAAACAGGGACACCGTCATATGCATGCAGGCCCCAGGGACTGCAGTCTTCTGGCCCTGTTTGCTACTTCTGTTTTCTGCATCACACGGCTTGAACACCTCAATGCCTGTCAGGCCTGCAAGTTTCTATTTGCTTTGTTGGAGCCTATGGTATAATCAGTATTACAAATATCATGCTTTATGAAACTATAACGATGTAATTAGCAGGTACAGGGAAACTATGCTAGTGTTCGGTGTCTCCTCGGCTCTAAACTCAGAGGGAAATAAGATCACCTGGTGGTAATGTACCCAAGGCCAGGCAGCACAGTGGATCTTTCTCTGGCAGTCTCCAGACACTGTTTTCTCTCCAAATTCTTTGTATTACTAAAGTCCTCCATATTTTGACACAAGAGGAACAGTTGTTTAATGAATATTTACAGTACACAATTGTATTCTGAGTCTTCCAAAGATACAAGATGTGGGAAAAAATTGGGTGAATGTTTTAATTTTTAAGGAAATTACTAAAGACACACTGCCATTAACAATCAAAATGTTGCCCCTTGCTTTAAACACATTTATAACACTACTCTTGCCACTTTATAAAGCAGTTAAAGTTCTCTTTATCTCTACTGCACTCCTGGATCCCTTAACATCCTAAATCATTAGAAAATGTTTACCTTACACGGTAACGCTGCATTTGGGGAAGAGTCAGGAGGGCACAGAGCCCATTCCAATGAACGTGGTGGATGAGGGCAGTTCATGTTTTATTTGACAAGAAACCACCATACCAGAAGTAACGTGTCAGGGAGCTCTGTCATGATGGGGGAAGAAGCCGTGTATGCACTGGGAAGACTCCAGAGCTGCTCTGGAAAATGATGGGGTAAGAGTGCTCCCAGCAAAAGAGTATTTTGAGGGAGAGCAATGGTGATGTGTTTTTCAAAGTGCAAGCATTTGTTGAAATCTTTGTTCACTCCTTATGCATTTTTTTTTCCCAGAAAGTAGCTTACTCTTCGAACCCCGGTCCCCCAAAAAAAAAAAAAGAAAGTAGCTTACTCTGCAGCAATGTCATATAGCGCTGCTGCCGTGGTGGTGGTTAGTTAATGCATTCAGCTCCTGCTCACATCAGCAAGACGTGCGGGGATGAAAGGGCCAATGAGTGCTGGGCATGAGGCACTGCCAATGAAGTCAAGCATGGTCCTGGGATACCTCACAAGGTGAGGACTTCAAAATACTGCTCCAACTAGAGTGACTCTGCTACCTACATGACACGAATGATCAGCAGCAGGAAATGATAGAGAGAAATCTGAGCTCTAAGGAAGGAGAAAAGGAGACGAGCTGAGGCTGCTTCTGGGTACTGCCACCAAACTAATACCAAGTGATGGGCAGTCACATTTCAGTGAGGACTACAATAAGAGAACATCTCTATTACTGTCCCCAAATCCCCAGACTCACATCTTGATGAGATGCACTGGATCTTGAGACAGAGAACCTGTATCCTGCCTCTTGGCTTGAGCTATGAGGCCTGCCTGGACTGGGGCGAGTTCTGGTCATCTCTGTGCTGGGCTGCAGTTCTGAAGTGTGGGAGTTAGTGGTGCCTACTACCTGAGAAGGCTGTCAGGGAGCTCACTGTGTCAGTGCACGTAGAACACCAAAGGTGCTCAGTGTAGATAAGGGAATGGTGAACACAGGTGAGAAGCCTCTGCCCTAGACACCTGCAGTCTCACCTGGCCTGCCTGCCCTCAGCCTCAGCTTCCTACAGTCCTCTTTCACTGCTCACCCCTTACCTGGAGAATCTGAGCCACAAATGAGAACACACTGCCTCCTTGGGTAAAACCGTTTTAACTTCTAGGTAAACTCCAAACCCTGCTAGTCTCCATCTACTTTGCACCATTTATTTTGCCATTTCCTATCCTATATTCCCAGGCAGAACAATCCCCTCAACTAGACTCTCTTCTAGGTCTCCACTACTGCTCTTATTGTGTGCTGAAATCATCTGCAAATTCTAATTTCTCTGTTAGATTAAGCAATTTTTATGACCAAAATGAAACCTTAGATACAGACATAGATTTATACGTGCGCGTGCGCGTGTGCGTGTGTGTGTGTGTGTGTGTGTGTGTGTGTATTTTAGGGAAGGATCTACAGGGTGTTCAGGTCTTACCACTAGATCAGACTCATAGGGATGTGCCTGTTTACAGCCTCCCAAGAGCTGGGATTACAGGTGCACACCACCATACCCAGTCTCCATTGCCATCTCAGTGCACCCCAGGGAGGGGGTCAGCACAGCAGGCCCTGGAATTGAACCCTCAGCCTCTGTACCTGCTTGCAGGTGCTTTAATCCACTGAGCTATTTGGCCAGCCCTATAAAACGTTAATTCTTTTTTTTTTTTTTTCAATTCTTTTATTGTTTAAATTTAACAATGGTTATATTACATATTTTCAAAACGTTAATTCTTGAAATATATCTATAATGACTCCTCACACATCCACTTCTAAAGCCTGAGAGAGGCCACTGCTCTCTAGCTCATGTAGGTGCCACAGGAAGCCTGCCCATTTCCTCACAGACCTCCACGGCCAGTCTTACCCAGCAATCAGTGAGTCTGCTGACAAGAGTCAAACTGTGCTCTGCTTCTTTCCAAGACTTCTGGTGTCTTCCCAGCTCAGGGTAAAACCCATAATATCTCCAATGGTCCCTAGGCCAGAAGCACCACCCTCCACAAGAGCCCCTGGCTGTCTAAATTCTGCCCACATGGCCCTACTAAGCCATTCACTAGCCCAACACTCCATTTCACTATCTCTTTACCCAGAGCTTTTCTTTGTTATCGTCCTTATCACCCTGTGACATGCTAGGTGTCAATGAATACTTTTTGGACTTAAGCTCCAGTCAATGCAGACCTTTGTCTTGTCTACTGCCTTGTTCCTAGTGTTAGTCTGAAAATGTGAGCAAATAGCAAACTTTTGAGACAAGAGAAGCCAGTCATAGCTAATTAATATCCCCTAAAGCACACAAAATTTTGCATGCAATATTTGAAGGTTCCAAGACTGTAAAAACTTCAGGGTAAGACTTCAAAATAGAAAAATTATTCATATTTTACAACTCTACAAATTTGTCTCATAAGTGAGAATCCCATTTGTTTTCCCAACGCAAATCAACTCTTGGTTCATCTCAAGTGAGGGTGAGGGACCATGCGCTGCACAACCATGATCTTAGAGACTGACCATTTCTCATTCAAATGTTTTCTGAGATGAGATTCTAGGTCACCTCCAACCCTGAGAAGCCCCTAAGAGAGACTAGCCGAGAGCTCATCCAGGTGAGAAGACTCCACAAAGAGCAGCAAAGAATGAAGATGTGGCCTGGGAAGACAGCTCAGTGGTCTAAGCACCTATGTGGCAAGCACAAAGACCAGGGTTCGATCTCCAGTACCACATGCTGTGCTGAGTCCGTGGCACATGTAATTTCAGTGCTAGGGAGGCTGAGATAGGAGAATCACCATGAGTTAGAGCTGAGTAGCAAGACCCTGTACCAAACAAATACATGGCCGGGCCCAGGGCCAGGACTGGGGATGGAACCAGGGACAGGGACAGAGATGGGGGTGGGATGGGACGGGACAGGACCAGACGGGACAGGACGGGACGGGACGGGACGGGACGGGACGGGACGGGACGGGACGGGACGGGACGGGACGGGACGGGACGGGACGGGACAGGACAGGACAGGACAGGACAGGACAAGACATGAGGATCAGGGCCAGCACAAAATAGAAGCTGCCAGGGACACTACATCATGGCACTGACCTCCTTCCCCCTTTCGAAGTTCCTACAGGAAAAAAAATAAACCCTGTGAGGACTACACCCATGTGGACCCTAGGAGCACAAGGGGTGGGCTATGGCCAGTACTGTGGCATGACATGCAGGTCATTCCTGAAGGAATGAGGCCAGCTAGTAGTCAGCCTAGGACAGTTGTCTCAGTCCAGGTCAGCCCTTTTCCCCAAAGCAGCCTGAATTCAGTAACAGACTATAAACAATTAAAGGCCCTGCTGCCTCAGGCTGGACACTCCTAAGAGTCTTCCCTGCTCCCACGCTCCCTCTGCTGAGAGAAGCCTTTGCTGTGGATGAAGCATAAGACAATTTTCTCCACCTGCCAAATTCCATGTACTCTGCTCCCTGACAGATACTGATCTTGAAAGCACTCCCCCAAAACTTCCTGCATGTGTATCTATACCTCTGAGATTTTCCCCTAGAAAATTCCAAGACCACACAAAGATGGGACATGGCGTAATGTCTTTAAGGCATCTCACACTACCAATTTTATGAGGCAATAGAAATGATAAAGTGTTGGAGGGAAGTGGAAATTGAGTATACTACATATATAGGGTGTTTTTTCTTTTTTCCCCAATATATTTGGTACACGGTCTCACTATGTAGCTCAGACTCGCAGTGATCCTCCTGTTTTCAGCCTCCCCTGCATTGGGATTACAGGCATGCACCACCTCAGTGTTCAGCTCAGTGCCCAGGGGCAGGGATGGTGCCACATGTTATGCCTAAGTAGGTGCTTGATTCACTGAGCTGTCTCACTGGCCCTCGTGTATAGTTTTTATTTGCATTTCACTCAGATCAAATTCTGAGTGGGGAGAAAAAGCAGTAGTCAGAAGAGACTCTAGCTGGGCACTGAGACACAAAGCTGGGGTCCCAGCTTGGGAGGCAGAGGCAGATCATAAGTGAGGCCAGGAAGACCTATGAAGCAAGAACCTGTCTCAATATGAACAACAACCAAAAGAAGAGATGCAGATATAAGTCAACAGCTTTTGGGACCAAAGCGTCCAACAGGTTTGAATATTAGTATTACTTACCCAGAGGGGGAAAGTAATTTATGGAAAATAAAAGAAACAGAGATATACCTGCTATTCTTAGGATCTGGATAAATTCCAGACCGTTAGTATCATCTTGTGCACAGTGTAAGAGCCTGAAACAGGCTGGCACAGAAAAAATGGCTAGTACAAGGATCTGGTTTTTATTGTATTTTATTTTAGAATCTGTTCCTTAAAACACAACCATAAAATTGGTTTTTTGAGTCTGAATTTCCTCTAATGTGTTCAAGGCAGTTTTATTAACTGGCTAGCAGCACAGTAGTAGAAGTGTCTGATAATCATTACGTTATTATTGCTCATTTTGAAAGCAATGAAACAGTATAATCAATAAAGCTGCAGCTCATTTGGGTAGTCATACTGACATACCAGCGAGTTTATAGCTTCGTTGCTCTTCCGAAAGAAGACAAAAAAAGTTAAAAAAAAAAAAAAAAAACCTCTGTAAGATTCGTAATTTTTAAAGGCATGCCTGTCAAGAATTCCTAACACCCATGTGATATGAAGATAAAAATCTATTTATTTTCACAGTATCCACTGTACCTTTCGGGTTCTTACACTAGGGAGACAATATGATGTTTACACATGTGGGATGTGGGTCTGACTTATTTTACTTAAGAGTGTGGTCTGTAGTTCCATCCATTTACCAATAAAAGCCTTGAGTGTATTTTTTATAGCTGAGTAATATTTGCATTCTTAATAAAACAAAGCAGGGAAGAGAGAAATGTTGAAAAATACTTTATCTCCTTAAAAAACAAGGCAAACTCGATAGGTGTCTTAACGTTGGCAGTTAGCCCTGAATTCCTTTAAATTGTAAGGAAAATTCTGTATGCACTTTTCTAGAGAGAGGGTGAATGGCTTTTGTGAGACACTCCTGGCAAAAGACAGGACCCATATCCTTTTATCATGCTTTCAAACACTAATATCTCTTCTTACATTAATACAGGTAGTTGGGAAGTGAGGCTATATATATATATATATATATATATATATATATATATATATATAGGATTTCCCTATACAGCTTAGACTCATAGTGATCCTCCTGTCTCAGTCTACCAGGTGCTGGGATTATAGGCATGTGCCACCACACCCAATTTCAGGACCTGTACAGCATGAGGTGCTGGAATTAAACTCAGGGCCTTGTACTTGCCAGGCAGGCACTAGACAGTGGAGCTATCTCTCCAGCCTGAGGCTTTGTTTTTTGACAGCTGTACCAAGATAACTGAAACACCATACACTACACGTACTCAAGTGTACAATGTCAGTTTTGACATCTGGAGACACCTGAGAAACCACCACCAAAATAAAAATGCTGAACATCTCCATTGCCCTCAGAAGGTTTTCAGGGCCAGTGAGATAACTCGGCGTGCTAAGTGCCTGCTTTGGTAAGCACAGGGACCAGGGTTGGAGAGCTCAGATGTTGCATGCCATGCCGGCCTTGGCCCAGGGGCTCACTGAGCCTGTGAAGGAGTAAGGGCGTGGTGGTGCCTGACTGTAATCCCAGTGCTGGGAGGCTGAAAGCAGGAAGATCACTATGAGTCTGAGCTGCATAGCAAGATCCTGTACCAAATACATAAACGGGGGGGAAAAAAAAAAAAAAAAAAAGGTCTTTGTGGCCTTAGCCACTCCTCTCACTGTTCTCTCCCTGTCTCTGTTCTCTTCAGGAAACCACTGTTGGTTTTCCATTGCTACAGATTAGCTTTTATTTCCTGAAACTTCACACATGCAAAGTGAGCATTCATTTCACTTGGCTGCTCCCACACAGGGTAATTATGCAATCACCCATGCTGAGCAGGGCTCAAGAATGCATGCCTTCTTAGTGCTTGTGAGCATCCCAGGGCACGACACACCTCAGTGTGCTGGTGCTTGTCTTGTTGGATACCTCGAGCCACTTGGATTTTTACTACAAATAGAGCTGCTGTCAATGTCCATATATGAGTCTCTGTAGAAACATATGTTCTTTTTGCCTGGTAGCTATCTAGGAGGAGAAAAGCTACATCACATGGAAAACATTCACTTAAGAGTGGCCAAATAGCTCAATGGATTATGTGCCTGCAAGCAGGTGCTAGGGCTGGGGGTTCGACCCCTAGGCCCGCCATGCTGCCCCCCCACAGCCCGTGTTGAGACTGGGAGTGGTGGCATGTGCTTATAATCCCAGCTCTTGGCAGGCTGTAAACAGGCAGATCACTGCAGTCTGATCTAGTAGTGAGGCACTGAACACCCTGTAGACCCTTCCTGAAAATGCCACCCCCCAAAAAAAGTTTAACTATAAAAAAGAAAAAAATTACTTACCTTTTTTTCTAGGGCATACACACTATTTTTACATTCTCACTAGCATTATTGAGGAAATCACTCTAATTTTGATTTATGTTAAGGAGAGAAACTGTTCTAAGGGAAGGAATAACTGAGATGAGACAATGGGAAGAGAAAGAAGGGAGGAAAAAACAAAGACTGACATACACACGTGTCCTATGTTAGTCTGCACAACTGTACTGGTGATTTCTGCCAGTCTACTGAAAGGAGCAGTGAATGCTTAATTTTGTTCTCCTTGTGAATTTTTTTATAATTTTTAATCAAGTGTTACAGGCTTATATCTGGTAATCTGAACAACTAATTTGAAGATAGCAAAATGCAATATAACAACTATTGTTGAATTCCTACCACTGTTTGCTTTACTATTTTTTTGTATTCTCTTAAAAAAAAAAAAAAAAAAGTTTAAAAGAAGTCCTCACATCTGTGGTGCCTACAGCAAGGCCTTACTTAAGATGGCTAAGTTCCAACCAGGAGCTTTCCCAAGAGCCTTAACTTAGGTTCCAATCAGTAGCACAATCTGGAAGGACCAGCAGGACGACCTGCAGGTAAGGCATGAAGGTTTTAAAAAAAAAAAAAAAAAAAAAAGCCC
>PVJA010012589.1:0-51618 GCA_004027025.1 Myocastor coypus | reverse complement strand
ACCACACCAGGCTTGTCATAGGTCTTTTACTTTTTCTTTTTTTAGTACTATGGCCAAGTCAGCCTGCCCTGTGGGTGGGTCTGGTGCAGCATGTGGTGCTGGGATTGAACTGCAGTCCCTGTGGTTGTCTAAGCTTGCCTAAGCAGGTGCTTTAGGCAACTGAGCCATCTCACTGGCTCTGTCATTTTTTTTTTTTTTTTATATAAGGATCAACACAGGGTTTAAATCTCTTACAGAATCTGTTGTTAACCCTTGATATAACAGCTTTGGACTTTTAGTTTGAATTGGATGGAATAATTTGATTATAAAACAGAATACATAGAGGAGGAGAGACAAAAATGATGGAGCTATTTTTGTCTTTCCTGTTTTGTACAATGGAATGGGCTTAAATTCATTTGCTAGTGAGTCACTGGTCAGAAGTTTTCTTTTGCATTTTTTAAAATGAATAGCTTGAAGGATTTCATGCAGCAGTAAAATTGGAGAGAGTTGGTGTTACAGCACAGCAAAAAGCTGAAGAAGACAAAACCCTAAGCACAGTTCTAGCCCCTGGAATTGGCAGCTGAAAAGACAAGCTGTACACCATACTCTTTCATGCACCTTGGCATTGCCTGGATATATGTGGTCAGCAGTCGCTGGGGCTGGGAAAACTGGAAACGTGTGGATAGAGCTGGAGCAAGACAGGGACAATAAAGGATTTTGTGTAGAGTTAATAGCTGACAACTGGGTTTATTGGCATGAGCGCAGTAGACCCTGGAAGTGACCATGACAGGGAAATATTGTAAGTATCCCCTTTGAACCACTAAAATTCAGGAGCCAGACAAGTTTCGTTCCAATAAGAGAAGCTTCGGTTAGGTCCTAATTGTGTGTAGTTGTCAAACCCAGGGGCCATCTAGAACCAAGAAGGTCTGACGTTTTATCGTCCTGTGACAGTTTCACAGTTGCTGCAGGAAGACATGAGACTCTTGGGTCAGAAGCACAGGATCCGTCATTCCGAGCTCACCAGGCAGCATGAACTTCTTTTTTTTTTTTTTTTTTGTCTTTTTGAGATGGGGTCTCCTATTCAGTTCAGGCTGGCCTTGAGCTCACTTTTCTAGCCCAGGCTGGTCTCAAACTCGCACTGATCCTTCTGCCTCAGCCTCTGGAGTGCTGGGATTACAGGTGTGCGCCACCACGTCAGGCTAGCATGAGCTTCTTGCTCACTTTCATTTCCCTGTCCCTCAACTCTGGTGGGAGCCAGAATTGAGACCTCAGCGAAGAGCGCACACACAAAGGGTTTGCGTCACAGTTTAGACGTCCCAAGCTACAGAAACTCAACTGTTAAATGGAGTCATTGACAAACCTGAGAAATCTATGCTTCAGGGTAAAATGCTATTTTTCTTACCCTAGCTGGTGCACAAGTCTGGCTTCTGCCTCAAAGAGAGCCAGTATCTCTCTTTACCCAGGCTCTTAGCTATTCAGATAACGTTAATGAAAGGTTCTGTCAATGTTTCTGCTCAAAAGACTTGCAGAAATGTGAGACTGGTGAAGAGTTCCAATACCTACAAGTAATTCCAATAATTCCAAATTATTTTTAGAATTACCACAGATGGCTAAGGCAGAAGTCTGTGGATTAATGCTAATAATGGCAAAAGAGCAGTATTTTAGGATTTCATTTGGTTACCCGAGTTATGCTTCCTGAGGCTTCTTGTCCTGAAGTCTAAAATTTGGCTCTGTATTCCAGAATGTTGTCCCTCCTCTCCTATTATTCAGCCTCCTCTGGCACTCATGCTTAGAACCTGTCCACAGTTCTGCTTTGGCACACAAAGAACTGACTGCAGAGTAAATGTTTGAGTGACCATTAAAGAGTAGTGGCAGTGAAATCGTATCCTTTCATTGTGTAATAAACTAGCTTGGTTCAGTGGATTAGGGAATAATGAAAAATTTATGAGTGACATATATGTGAGAGGAGAGAGAGAGAGAGAGAGAGAGAGAGAGAGAGAGAGAGAGAGAGAGAGAGAGAGAGAGAGAGAGAGAGAGAGAGAATACTGAGGCTGGTTGAACCCTGTATGAGGAAATAGCATGTATGATGCATGCATACTTTTAGCACTGTTTGGCTATTGCTTCTCCCTTTAAAGGCTCATTCAAAGCTCTCAAGAATTGTTCTGTCACAGTTTTAAGGCTTGCAAATGACAGCCCAAGCTTTATCTTTGGCAAACCTAAGATTAGCCTCAGAACCCACTCTTATTAAGTCCCAGTTGAAGTGAAAAGCACACTGTTAAGAAGTCCTAAAGAAAGATTCTTAGATCAGCAGACAAAATGGATCTGTATCTTGAGTAATTATTTAAAAACAAAAGAAAAAGAGGAAAAGCCTGTGTATTTACAGGTGGAGCCTCTCAGGCCTTTGCACAGCTGCTCTGCTTACAGCTCTTGGGCTCAGGTGGACTGAGTGTGCTTTAAGAGAGACTGTGGAGTATGGTGTGACAGTGGCTTAATTTGCCTGTGACTGTGCCTCACATATCACTGTACCAGTCAATACTCTATTATTGCAAGTTAAGTGGCTTGCTCCAGTATTCCATGCACAGGGTGTTAGAAGTTGTGTTCTCTAATTTCCTAAGCAATAATGGCATAAGCAGTATGCATTTTTTATTATAAAAACTAACAATTGCCTCCCAAGAGTTGATGTTTTTTTTATATACCATTGGTACCCAGGAGCTTTAGTCATAAATCAGGGGAAAATTAAATGTAAAATGTGTTAAATTCTGGCAGAATTAGATTTTCTTTGTGAAAGCTGAAGTCTTCAGTTTTTCTTGGAATCAAACTTTGGTTTTCTTCCTGGTGCTTTTATTTTTATTTTATTTAAATGGGTGTGTTGTTTCCCAAGTAAGATTGATTCAGAATAATTATAACCATAGCACTTCACAGTATGGGGCTAGGTAGCATTCTTTTTCGCCCCCGGAGGCTGTCTTCGCGGAGCCTTTCTGTGCTGGCTGTCTTGTGTTAACTGTATCTGAGAAGCGCTGCCCAGATGAAACATAGTATGAAAGGTCAGCTTTTCTTTTACATGGCAGCTGTTATTTTTTTTATTTTTTTGTAGGTTGTGTCTTCCTTATTCATGGAGAGAATTACAAGGTGAATGCTTAGCTACTCAATGTACTGTAAATAGAAGGTGAGAAAGGACAGTTTCTCCTCTTAGGGACCTTGGTTAAGGATGAGTCTTTTTCCCAGTGTCAGAAGCCCTAGCCCCTGCTAACGATGAAATTAGAGCTGCCCTTGGGTGACAGGAACAGGAATTTCTGAGGGAATTTCTGAGTCAACACAACCAAGCTTATATCCTTAATAGAGAAGAGGAGAGAGGAAGCCGAAAACAGGAAGGCGGGGCTAAAGAGCACCTGGTGTCTCTTGTCGTAAGGGCATTTGATTCCACTGCAGAGCTCTCACCTCATGCCCTTATCTAATTTTACTCACCCTCAAGACTTCTCTGCAAATTCTCTCACGGTCCCCCATGATAGAGCTTCGACATGTCAATGTGAGGGTGATGCAACCATGGAGTCCATAAATAGCTTTTAAACTTTTTATGTAGTCTCCAAAGAGTCCTACTTCTTTTAAACTAGTTTTTCTTAGCATTTTTCATATATAATTTACTTTTTATTGTTTGCATCTTAGTTTTCTCTTTTGTCTATTTGTCAGAATGTAAGTCCAACAAATTTAGATAATGCCATTGCCTTTTAGGTACAAGTCAGTTGCTATAAGAATTGGTTATTATTATTATTATATTATTATTATTTTCAACTTAATTCCTGAGATTCTTGAGACCTGAGCAATAATTATTCTTCTAATTCATAAGGAGAAAGAAACATTTAGCTCATGATTTCTCTTTTCCATCTAAAATCAATGAGAACATGTTGCTTAGTAGCTTTCTGGGCTCAACCAGAATGCTGCACTTAGTTCTTCTCAATGAAAATGTCTTGAAGTCATTCTTCAGAATTAGCTGTCAGAGTTTTAAATGATAGGAATATTGGTAGCAAGAAATAAATTCTTTAGGTGTTTTGTTGTTGTAGGGCTAAAAAATTGGGGGGTGCCTTTTATTTACATTCTCCCCAAAGATTGTTTTTGTTTTGATTTTCGAACATTTCAAACATTTTAACTGTGAGTAGAATTTTGCAAACACTCTGAGCCCTGACAATGCCTGTCCAGGGCAGCCTGGTAACAAGCTGACAGAATGGGTCCTGGAAGAAGAAGGACATATTTTTGCTTTTAGAATGCTTTATCTGCAATTCCCCAGAAGCAGCTGAAAAAAATAGATACTCTTTTTAAAAGGTTGCTGGTTTTCTACTTCTCAACTTATAAAGGTTGAAATTTTCCATTGGCTCAGTGGAGTGATTTGTATCAGTTACCTGAGATTCGCTTAATTGTGCGTTTGTGTTTTAGATGAAATACTAGTCCCAATGGACAAGTAAAATTGTTCTTAAAAATTGGCTCTGCCCTGCCCCAAGTACATTCAGACCTAAAGTAGAACCTTCTAAGTGCTATTCCTCGGCTAGGCACTGTATCTATCTTCAAGCAGCAGTACGAGCTGTTCTTTTTCCTGAGCACACAGTTGAGTGTATGGTAAGTGGACCTGTGAAGGCTGCTGAGCTTTCAGTGCCTTCCAGGAAGCTTCTTCCTCTTTTGTTACCCTGCACTGATATAGAGGGAAAGATGAGTGAGGAGGGCGGTAGCATATGGAGAAAGGACCATGCCTATCTGTGCAAAACATCCTGAGGGATGTTTGTCCATTTCTCCACTTTGTTTCACTTTGCGGAGGTGGGCATTTTCCTCTGTCTGTTCTCCTCAACTCTGTGCTTCTTAAAGGCAAGGGGTTGCCTGCAGCTTTGTACCTGAGTCACCTCGTCATGTGCAGTGGGGTGGTTATTCAGCAGGGTGCCAAATACTTGTAGATGCTGAATATATTCGAACTGGTTAAAAAATAAAACTCACTTAGGGGAAGGAAAGAATATTACTTGTTGTATAGTATGCCAAGCATGCCATACAGTAATTTTTCCTGTTTGTCTTCACTATAATCTTATAAGAAATAAAAAAAAATTGTTTACATGTTGTCCCAAATGGAGAAAGTGAGTTTTAAATAGTAAATTATCTTTTATCAGTAGTCAAATTGGGCAAATTTAGAAGTTGGTTCTAAATATAATCTATCTGGTCAGAGCCTGATTTAGGTAGGTTGAGTGATATCTGTGATTAGAGCCTGAGTTCTAGACTTATAAGGCCAACTAGGCAGGGGAAGAGGCTGAGGAAGGTCGCATGGGGGAAAGATCTCTGCTTATAGATCTTGTCCAAAGTAGGTGACGTTTCTTTAGTACCATCTACCATAGGTTTTGCAAAAGAGATTCCAACAAATGACTCACATTAATCCTTCTGTATAGCCACGTAGCTTAGTACTCCATTGTGTGTAAACATCACTTTTTTTTTTTTTTGACATTCATCTGTTGATGGACATATAGGCAGCTTCCAAGATTTAGCTATTGGATTTTGTGTTGTTATAAACATAGATATGTATATATCACTGTACTATGATGTTTTCACCTCTTTTGGGAAGATACTCAGTAGGGGAATAGTTGAATCAAATGACTCGAGAGCAAAATGTACAGTGAAAAATCAGACACATAACTTTACCTAGCACATGGTTAATAAAAAATATAAATGAGAAATGCAAAATATGAATAAGTTGAAGTGCAAAATAATAATAGGAAACACAGAGATAGCTCTTCTGAAAAGAAGGGACCAAGGGTAAGGAATAGAGGGAAAAAAAGAAGGGGGGAGGGACTAAAAAATAAAAATGTGTCATGTATGTGTACCAACTCTACATGATAAGTGAATCATTGTGTATTACAAACATGTACCAGTAACAACATAGAAAAAAGAGAGAATGTACAAGTTTCAGAGTTTTATATATTTTATCATTGGAAGATTGTTTCTTTTTAAATATTTACATCTTTGACTCATTTTTATTTTAGTTTAGTATGTGGTACAATACATAGGTGGAGACTCGGTCTTCTACACATGGATAGCTCTTGTGAGCACCATTGATTTATTTTTTTTAAAAGAATTTTTTATTTTATTTTCTTCTTGTTTCTGAACTTTTGTTTGTTTATTTATTTTTATGGCTGGCTCAGCCTGCCCTGAGGGCAGGGCTGGTGCAGCATGTGGTGCCGGGGATCATGTAGCCGCCCAAGCTCTCCTAAGCAGGCACTTTAGACCACTGAGCCATCCTGCCGAGCCCAGCACCACTGATTTATGAGACTCTTCCTTCAGCATATGCTTTGATCCCCTTGCCAAAGCCCAGATAGCTAAATGCACTTAGAGTTGTCTATCCATCCTCTGTTCCATTCCGTGGATCCATATGCTTCTATATATGCCAGTACCATGTTGTTTTTATCGTTGTACTTTTGTAATATAACTTCAAGTCCAGGACTGTTATACTTCCTGCTTGTCCTTGTTGCCCAGGATTGCCTTTGGTATTCTGTGAATTTCATGATTAATTTTTCTAGTTCTGTGAAGATTGTTATTGGTATTTCATTGGAATTGCATTAAGACTATATATCAGGTTTATTTTATTTTATTTTTATTTATTTTTCTTTTTTGTGGGAATAGGGTTCGAACTCACGACCTTGCACTTGCCAAGCAGGCACTTGTGCCTCGGAGCTATCTTCGCAGCCCAATATATATCAGTTTTAAAAGCGTGGCCATTTTGATAATATTGGCCATACCTGTCCAGGAATAGGAACTATCTTTTCAATTGCTGATGTCCTCTTTGATTTCCTTTTTCAGAGTATTGTGGTTTTTTTATGGATAGCTTTCCCTTTCTGGTTAGGTTAATTCCTAAGCAATTAATTTTTTTTTTTTGATGCTAATGTGCATGATATTGTTTTCCTAATTTTTTTCTTGGTGGATTGGTTATTGGTGTGTAAGGAAGCTATTGATTTTTGTGTGCTGATTTTTTTTGTCTTTGTACAGTGCTGAATTTAGTTATGAAATCTAGGAGTCTTTAGGTAAAATTCTTTAGGTCTTCTATGTAGAGCATCATGTCATCTGCAAAAAATAATCAACTTCTTATACATATTCTTTTTGTTTCATTCTCTTGGATGATTGCTCTGGCTACTACAATGAATGAAAACGATGTTAGTAGACATTATTGTTTTATTTATAATTTTAGAGGTAAAGCTTTCATTTTTCCCTATTTAGTATGGTACTGGTCATTACTTTGTTACAAATGGCTTTTATCAGATCCTGATATGATCCTTTTGATATGTTCTTTAATTTTTTAATTCATTTTAATGAGAAAAAAGATAAAATAGCAATTAAACGGTTTCAGACAAAGTTAATGGGATGCTTAGAATAATTTATACAATGCATATTGTTGTCTTCACCATAGTCATTCAGAGAACATGATGCAGACGCGATATCTTGGCTAAACAATGTTAGTACAAACTTCTATTCTCAATAAACTAAGACAAAGTAGCTGTATACCTAACTCTCTTGTATATACATATGTATCTATTTTTTTCTTTTTAAAGTTTTTAATACTAGGAGATAATATCATACCATGTCTTATAAGTAGATTGTAAGTCAAAGATACAGTATGAATTATAAAACAAAATTATTATTAAATAATATTCAGAAAATTAATTAAATATTAATTATTTAAATTAAATATTTCAAAACACTATTCCAAAATTCAAATCAAATTGTGAGTCCAACTTAGAGGTCAGAATGTTGCATATCATACTATGAATCTGTAAGCAATTCAGCGTACTTGCATAGTATATGAGCATGTTAATATATACAAAAGTATTAACTAAGAAAAAATTTCCACGGTAGTCAAGGGTTACTAAGAATAAAATATAACATAAAGACTGGAATGGCAAATACGTGACCAGTGCGTGTAACAGTTTGGGGATAAGACATTGCACAAATTTCTAGTATGTCATGTACATGGACAGTGTCCTGAATGCTTATTGGTGCCTGGGTGTCACTTGTAGGACTGAGCTACTGCTATTTCCTTGATATCTATCCTGTAGAACAAGACTGAATCATGACCAATAGGGTTCTGGAGAAGTCCATTTGTAGAATATGCTAATGGAAATATTTTGCTGCTATATACAAAATAATAGTTGAAAGACTGCTGCTGTATACGTCTTCTTCTCCTGTGTTTAATTGTTTGTCCTTTTTGGTGGGTGCTTTCCACTCTTCTTCAGGGAGTTGCAGTCATTTTGATCCCTTTCTAGAATATCTTTTAGTAAACTGTATAGGGTTGGCTTTGTCATCATAAAATTCTTTAGTTGCCTTTTGTCCTGTAAGTATTTCACTTCTCCATTGTATTCAAAAGAGAGTTTTATAGCGTATACCAGTCTGGGTTGGAATTTGTTTTCTTGAAAGACTTGAAGTACTTTATTCCATGCTCTTCTTGACTTGGTAGTTTGTACAGAGAAATCTGCTTTTATTCTAATGGGTTTTTCTTTAAATGTGATGTTTCTTTTCTTTAGCAGCTTTTAGTGTACTGTTCCTGTGCTGAATTTCTGGGATCTAGATTATTATATGTCTGGGCATGGTTTTAGTTGGGTTGATGTTATTTGGAGTCCTATATGCTTCAGTTACTTCAATGTTAAATTGTTTCTCTATATTTGGGAAGTACTCTGCTATTTTTTTTTTTTTGTCTTTTTTTGAGACAGGGTCTCGCTATGCAGTTGAGGCTGGCCTTGAGCTCACTTTTGTAGCCCAGGCTGGTCTCGAACTCGCACCAATCCTCCTGCCTCAGCCTCCCAAGTGCTGGGATTACAGCCGTGCGCCACCACGCCCGGCTCTATATGCTTTTTATATCATTTGTATTGATTCCTTCTTTTTCATTAATTCCCATTAGCCTGATGTTTATTTTTGCATCATCTTTCAGATGTTGAATTCTTTTTGTTGCAACCTAGTTGTTATTAAGAGATCTTTTCTTACCTTTTCACTAGTTGCAGTGGTTAAGTTCTGAAAGTCTATTTTCACTTTCATTTACATGTTTTTGCCAGCTGTGATTAATGTTTTAAGTTCCTGCATAGCACTTTGAATCTGCTTCATGCATTCTGTTACTTCCCAATATTGCTCATTCAAGGATTCTATCATTTTTCTATTCTCTATTTTTTATTGCTGTCTTCTTTAGAAGCAGTTGGTACTTATCTCATTATGGCTATTCATTTTTTACTTCAGAAATTATTTCTGATCTGATTTTCTCTATACCTTTTGTAGTTGTTTCTTTACTCCAGATGCTATTATTTCAGAGATTTCATGTGTGTGATTTACAATTTCTTCTATGCTATTGTCTCCTGCAATTGTTCTGGGTGGGCTCATGGCCTGAGAGCATATTATGCTCTGTCTCTTTGTCATTTTGTATAGCCCTGCCTTCTGACTTTTGGTGTAGGGCTTTGAGTGGAGTTGTTATCATAGCACCGGATCTGGATGTACCAAGTTCCAACTCATCTAGGTGGGGGTGGCTTGGGTCTGGCTGCTGAGCTCCACTTTTTCCTGCTACAGCCCTTGGAGGTGAACCTACTGTGCCACTCTGGCAAGATGTCTTGCTCGTGAATCAGCTAGATGGGTCTTGTCTCTAGCCTCTCTGTAGGGAGTTCTGAGGCAGTTTTACACATTGGACTTGTGTAATGAATGGAGTTCCACTCACATTCTGGGCCTTGATGCTGGGTTGAATGAGTTCCAACAGGTCCTGTGTGGTGTCATTCACATGCCAGGCCTGGTTTCTGGGTTTGTGGCAGGCCCAGGGGAATCTCTGGTCCTTTTATAATTATTGAAGGATTTTTTAAAATCATGAATGTATACTTTTCTCAAGGGGTTTTTCTGCATATATTGGGATGATCATGTGATTTTTCTGTTTATGTGACATATTCCATGTATTGCTTGGCATACATTAAGTAATCTTTGTATCTCTGGCATAAAGCCTACTTGGTCATTGTTATGGTTCATGTCTGGGTGTCTCCCCAGAGCCTCATGTGGTCATAGGGTGTGGGGTTTTCAAAGACTTCCTGCTGAAGCAGGACCTCTTGTTTAAACATTTACAACATTTCCAGTTTGCTTAAGCAGGGGGCCAGGCTCCTCACTTTGTGAATGTACTCAGCCTATGTACGAGGAGGCATGGGGATGTCATGAGTGCCACACATCCCTAGCTGGGTTGCCTGCGTGCAACACAAGGGAAGAGAAGGGGCTTTTTCTCTCCCCTTTTTTGTTCTTGTTGCTTTTGTTACTTTCCACTGCTGTGAACTGTTGCCCCTTTGCCATGTGCCACCCTGCTTTGGAGCCAGCTGATTATGAACTGAAACCTTCACCATCTGTTAACTAAATGAATGTTTCTTTTTTAAATTTTGGGTGGCAGATATTTTGTCTCAGCAAGGAGAGAAAAGTAAGTAAGACAGTCGTGATGCATAATTTTGAGATTTGCTGAGTTCTGTTTGCAAGTGTCTTATCTAGCATTTTTGTGCCTATGTTCATTAAAGTGATTGACCTGTAGTTTCCTTTTTTTCTTTTTCTTTTCTTTTCTTTTCCTTTCTTTCTTTCTTTCTTTCTTTCTTTCTTTCTTTCTTTCTTTCTTTCTTTCTTTCTTTCTTTCTTTTTGCTTGTTCCTTGACTGGTTTTGGATTCAGGATAATAATAACTTCCTGGAATGACTTTGATAGTGTGTGTCCCCTAACACTTTCATTGAAGAGTTTGAGGAGTAAGTGTTGGTTTTATATTTTCCCTGAAATATTTGTATAATTCAGCAATGAATCCATTGAGCTTTTATTCATTGGTATTTTCTACTGCTTGAATTTCATTGCCTGCTATAGGATTATTGAAAGGTGTTATATTTTGATTCAATTTTCTTAATTTATACACATTTAAAAATCTATTCTTCTGAATTCCCTAATTTATTGGATATACCTATTCAAAATAGTAACTAATATTGTTCTGTGATTTCGCTTCACATTGCATTTTTTTCAATTTTTAAAAAGAGAATAAAAGTAATAAAAACTATTGGAACAATAGAGTATTTCACTCAGCCAAATGATAGGAATTTAGTAATGGTTGTTAAAAATTGAAAAATATCTTTAAACTAGTTGTTTAGATTATCAGATATAAGCATGCAAACTTGGTTAGAGGATGTCATGAGAAGTTAAAAAGGAGAAGGAAATATTTAAACATTTATCACTCCCTTCAATACACCACCAGAAATCAATAGTTCAATTTATCATATGTATATCTCTCTCCTTTCTTCCTCTTTTCTTCACATCAGTTGTTCCTTCCCTTTGGGCAGATTATTTCACTTTCATACTATCTTTTGTACCTTTCAGATTTTCTTTACTCTTTCCAGTTCTTACAATTAGTAAGATAATATGATATTTGCACACATGGGTCTGATTTATATCATTTATGAGTATGGTATCTAGTTGCATCCATTTTCCTGTAAAAAGTCTCAAGTTATCTTCTTTAATAATTCAGTAATATTTCACTGTGTAAAAATACCGCATATTTTTTATCCCTTCCTCAGTTGATGAGCATTTGGGTTGTTTCCAATATTTAGCTATCACACACTGCACTGCTATAAACATAGCTGCACATACATTACGGTGTTACGTTTTCAACTAATGACAGGAAGAACAATATCTGGGTTGAATGGGACCTCCAATCCTAGCTTTCTCAGGAATCTCTACAGTGATTTTCATAGTGGTAGTACCTGACTACATTCCTACCAAGAATGAAGAAGTATTACTTTCCCCCGCAGCTTGTCCAGCATTTGTTACTGGTTGACTCCTTGATGATAGCCATTTTTTCTGGGATGAGTTGTTGTCTCAGTGCTGTTTTAACTTGTATTTCTCAAGTGACCAGTGATGTGGAATATTTTTTTCTTTATATTTATTTATCACTTGTATTCATCTAAGAAGTGTGTATTCATCTCAGATGCTCATTTTTGATTGGACCATTGAATTTTTGGTCGCATGATTTCTTTAACTCTTTATATGTTTTAGATATAAGTCTTTTGTCTCATGGACAGCTGGCTACAATTCTTTTCCAATTTGTGGATTTTCTTTTTACTCTGTGGATGATTTCTTCTATGTGCAGGAACTTTTCAAAAGGTTGATATCCCAGTTGTTGATTCTATACAGTATTTTCCTGTGCAGTTTGTTTTTATTCACTAACTTTTTACTTGCCCCCAGGCCTTTAAGATTTCTACTTACTTTCTCCACCAATAGATTTAGTGTGTCTGTCTTAATATTTAAATCTTTGACCTGTTTTGATTTTAGTTAGTAAATGGTGACAGACATGGATCTAATTTTGATCTTCAGCATGTGGAGAGCCTGTTTTTTTTTTTTTTTCTTCCAGTTTTTGTGGTTTTACTGAAGCAGAAATGAACATGTACAGTGGCTGTGTACTCGTTTTCTTTGCTGTGCAGCCTGGCATTGGGATTGGTGACTTGGATGGCTGGCTGCACTGCTCTTTCCACTATGGCCTTGCGGTTCTTGGAGGAGGAGACATTGTGAGCAGTCTCTGCACAGTAAGACTTGTTGCACATCAGCAGCAACTCCAGCTCCTTAACATTGTGCACCAGCGCCGGGCGTGGTGGCTCACGCCTGTAATCCCAGCACTCGGGAGGCTGAGGCAGGAGGATTGATGCGAGTTCGAGACCAGCCTGGGCTACAAAAGTGAGCTGAGGACCAGCCTCAACTGCATAGAGAGACCCTGTCTCAAAAAGACAAAAAAAAAAAAAAAACTGTTAAAAAAAACAAACAAACAAACACATTGTGCACCAGGAACTTCTGGAAGCCACTGGGCAGCATGTGCTTTGTCTTTTTGTTACTTCCATAACCTATGTTGGGCATCAGGATCTGGCCCTTGATCCTTCTCCACACCCTGTTGTCGATTCCTCTGGGTTTCCTCCAGTTTCGCTTAATTTTGACATATCAGTCAGACTGGTGCCGGATGAACTTCTTGCTCCTCTTTTTGATGATCTTGGGCTTCACGAGGGGTCTGAGGGCTGCCATGGTGCCAAGCAAGAGATGACGACCAGCTCTGCAGGCAGCGCCGAGGAAGAGAGGTGAGAGCCTGTGGTTTTCAGCACCATTTGTCAAGAAGTTTATCTTTTTTTTTTTTTTTTTCCAGTGAACATGGTTGGCCCCTTTGTCAAAGATAAGGTGGATGAGTGTGTTTCTAGTTGTGTTTGCATCTTTGAATTTGTTCCATTGATATATTTTGTTTTGCCAACATCATGCTGATTTCTGTCTGTCTGTCTGTCTGTCTGTCTGTCTGTCTGTCTTTTTGAGACAGGGCCTTGCTATGCAGTTCAGGGTGGTCTTGGGCTTACTTTTGTAGCCCAAGCTGGTCTCAAACTTACACCGATCTTCCTGTGTCAGCCTCCCAAGTGCTGGGATTACATGTGTGAGCCACCATGCCTGGGTCATCATGCTGATTTCATCACAGTAGCTTTGTAGTATAATTTCATGTAAAGGGCTGTAATGCTTTTTTTTTTTTTTTTTTTTTTTTTTTTTTTTTTTTTTTTTTTTTTTTTTTTTTTTTTTTTTTTTTTTTTTTTTTTTTTTTTTTTTTTTTTTTTTTTTTTTTTTTTTTTTTTTTTTTTTTTTTTTTTTTTTTTTTTTTTTTTTTTTTTTTTTTTTTTTGCCCAGGCTTACTTTTGCTATTCTAGGTTTATTTTGGTTCCATATGAATTTTATGGATGTTTTCTCTAAATCTGTGAGATATATGAATGGTATTTTGGTTGGGATTGGATTGAACTTGTATAATAATTTCAGGAGTATGGCCATTTCCATAGTGTTGGTTCTTTCTCTCCATGAGCAAGTAATATCTTTCCATTTTCTGAAATCCTCTTTTCTCTCTCTCTCTTTTTTGAATATTGTAGTCTTCATGGCATAAGTCTTTTATTTCCTTTGTGGGATTGCTAAGTATTTCATTATTTGGACATTATTGTGAATGGTGTGGTTTCCCTAGTATCTCTCCTGGTACGTTTGTTGTTTTTGTACAAGAATGCTATAGATATTTCAGTGTTGACTATGTATCCTACTAGGCTACTAAATTTGGTTATTAAATCTACAAATCTGTTGGTGGAGTTTTGTGATCTATGTACAGTATCACATCATCTGCAAATAATGATAATTCCACTTCTTTTCAATCATTGTTCCTTTTATCTCTATTGTTTAACTGCTGTGTGTAAAGTTTCAAGAACTATATTAAATAGGATTGCTGACAGTGGATATCTCTGTCTGGTTCCTCATTTTAAAGTGAAGGCTTTCAGTTTTTTTTTTTTCATTTAATATGATTTGGGCTGTTGATTTGTGATAAATGGCTGTTTATTAGGTTTAAGTAAAGATCATCTGTTCCAATTTTCTGTAGTTTTTTTTTTTTTTTATTATGAATGAGTATTGGATTTTGTCAGAAATTTTTTCTGCATCTGTTGAGATAGTCAGGTACTGTTTGTCTTTAACTCTGTTGATATGGTGCATTACACTTATGATTTGCATGTATTGAATCATCCCTGCATTCCTGGAGTGAATACTACTTGGTCATGATGTACAGTCATCTTGATGCTTTGCTGTAATCTGTTTGCTCATATTTTATGAGGATTTTTCCATCTATAGTCACTAGGGGGATAGGCCCGCAGTCTTTTTTGTTGTTGTTGTTTGGTCCTTCTCTGGTTTTGGTATCAGAGTAATACTTGCCTCCAGGAATGAGTTTCACAGAATTGCCTTCCTTTCTATTTTCTTGAAAAGTCTGAGAAGGGTTGACATTAGATTTCCAAATTTCTTGTAGAATTCAGCTGTGAATACATCAGGGCCTGGGTTTTCTTTGCTGGTAATATTTGATTACATTTTCAATCTCATTTGCTGATACTGAATTATTCAGAAATTTTGTCATCTTGATTCTGCTTTGGTTATTAGTATGTATCTAGGAATCTGTCCATTTCTTCTGTGTTTTTCATCCTGTGAGAGTAAAGATTTTTTGGAGTAGGTATTGATGATTTTCTGAATTTCTATATGGTGTGTAGTGACTTGCCCTTTTCTCTGCTTATTATATGGATTTGAAGTTTTCTTTCCCTTTTTTGGTAAGGTTGACTAGGACTTTATCAGTTTTATATATTATTTCAAAGAACCAACTCAATGATTCGTTAACTCTAGTTATTGTTTTTTTCATCTCCACTGCATTCATTTCTATTCTGATCTTTATCATTTCCTCCCTTCTTTGCGCTTTGGGCTTGACTTGCTCTTCTTTCTATAGGAGCTTGAGGTACAGCGTAATATTGTTTGTTTGGAATTGCCCCATTTTCCTGATGCGAGGATTTACTGCTATAATATCCCCTCTTAAGTCAGCTTTCATTGCATCCCATAGGTTCTGGTAAGTTGTATCTACATTTTTTTTCCTACCATGGCTGGCTCAGCCTGCCCTGGAGTTGGGTTTGGCACAGCATGTGGTGCCAGGAATTGAACCATGGTCCTTGCAGCTGCCTAAGCAAGCACTTTAGACCACTGAATCATCTCGTTGGCCCTGTATCTAAATTTTTGCTTGATTATAAGTATTGTTTAATTTCTTCTTTAATTTCATCCAAAAGGGTGTTATTTAATTTCCATGTGTTTATGGAGTTTTTGCTCTTTTTTTGGACAATAATTTCTAGTTCCATGCTACATTGCCAGTAACATGCATGGAATAATTTTTATTCCTTTGTATTTGCTTATGCATACTCTATGTGCTAATATATGGTCTATGAGAATGTTTTGTGTGCATCTGAGAAGAATGTGTATTCTTATGTTTTAGAGTGAAATACTTTGTGAAGGCCTAAGTCCATTTCACATTTAGTTTAGTCTATTATTTCTTTTCTGATTTTTTGCATAGTTGATCTATCTCTTTGTGACAACAAGGGCCTGTCAAATATCTCAGCAGATTAAACAGCCTGCAAGCAGGAACAGGGGCTGGGGGGTTCAATACCTGGGGCTGCCATGCTGGCCCCGCCCCTGGGGTGTGCTGAGATGGCAATTGAGACTGTGCATGGTGGTACATGCCTGTATTCCCAGTTCTTGGGAGGCTGTAAAGAAGTAGATCACTGTGAGTCTGATCTAGTAGTGATACATCTTGTAGACCCTTCCCTAAAACTACAATAAAATAGAATAAAATACATGGTTTCAGGGTAAATCCTGAGGAGAACTGACTGATCTTGTCAGATACAAAAGTTACTTCCTTTTTTTTTTTTTTAAATATAGATCTTGCTTTATCTTGGTCTTAACCATCCAGCAGAAAAGTCTGACCACAAGGTATAAAAAGAGAAGCCATAGTAATATGCTGAGTTGTAAGATGTCAAGTCAACAACCCTCAATAATACCAGATGAGCTGATAATCCATTACTGTTATGGACTATTGGACTATATATACAACTACTTTCTCTTTGTGAAATGAAAAGAAAGATTTGTACTAATGGTGTTTAGACAAAAGATCATGTCTGCATCTTCCACTCTGAACACCTATGATGAAGACAACAATATTCAATGTATTAATTATCCTAAAGAGTAAAATAAATGAAATAAAAATAAAATAAAACATGTATTTGTGACAGTGGGATGGTAAAATCCCCTATTACAATTGTGCTATTGCTCATTTGGTTTCTTTTGTGTTTGTTTGCTTTGGTGCCAAGGATTGAACCCTAGGCCTTGTGCTTTCCAGGCAGTCATTTATGTCACTGAGTTATCTCCCCATTCCCATTTGATTTTTTGTAATTTGTTTTATGTAGTTTGGTGCTCCTATATTGAATGGATATATATTTATGATTGTTATCTGTTCCTCTTGAAGTTTTCTCCTAACAAGTATGTAGTGAGCTTCTTTGTCTTTTTTAATCATTCGTGGTTTGGTGTTCACATTGTGAACAATCAAAATTGTTTGTTCTACTCCTGCTTTACTCTGGGTTCCTGTTACATGGAATATTTTCCATCCTTTGACTTTCAGTCTGTAAATTTTCTCTTGAGTTAAATGTGTTTCTTATATACCATATATTTTTGAATTTCTACCCACTCTGTCAGTCTGCTTCTTTGATTGGTAAACTTAGGCCTTTTACATGAATGGTTATAACTAATATTTATTGGCTGAACTTAATTTCCTGTTGTTGATTATCCACCTTTCCCTTTGTTTAATTGCTTACTCTTCTTAGTGGTTCTTTTCTGTTCTTGAGGTGGTGGTTTTTCTCTTCTGCAACATATGTCAGTACTCTTTGTAGGACTGATTTGTTGGTCATTAATTACTTCATCTGCTTGTGTTGGAAATAGCTTATCTTCCCATTAAGTCTGACAGATAGTTTTGCAGGATTTATCAATCTGATTTGAAAATTGTTTTCTTTCAGAATGTGAAATACTTCACTTGTGTCTCTTCTTTTTTATGGATTTAGTACAGTGTCTACCAGGTTTCACTACACAGATTGGACTTGTAGTGATCCTTCCTGTTTTTAAGCCTCTTAAAAGCTGGGGTTCCAGGCGTACACCTCCATGTCCAGTTTTACTCGCTCTCATTGTGTACTGGGGGCAGGGCTAGTGTGGCAGGCTGGGAATCAAAACCTGGTCCTTGTATCTGAATAAGCAGTTTGTCTTAGTTACTCTTCTCTTGTTCCTGGGACAAATATCCAACACTCAAAATAAAGGAAGGAAAGGTTTATTATTGGATAAAGTCTCAAACTATAGAAGTCCCACCCCATGACTCATGAGGCTTTTGGAGGACAACTAGACGTAAACCGTAACATTCTGCCCTTGTGCCCCCAACCCAAAGTCTCATACATATCCCTTTGTACAAAAGACACTTTATTCCATCTGGAAGAGTTGCCAAAGTCCCAACAGTTTTAGCATTGCTAAGAAGTCCAAATCCCAAGTGTCCTCCAAGATCCAAGGCAGACTTTCAATTGTGAGCCTCTGTACAATAGAAAAGTTAAATATATCCAACATTCAAAGGCATAAGATAAACATTAGCATTCCAAAAGTTCCAAACAACAGGATAATACAAAACACTGGGACCAGCACTTGTCCAAAATTCCATACTTCCAACTGGAGCATTTGAAACAATCTGCACTGCATTGTGAGCTCCATGCAGCTCTGTCCCTAAGCTGCATGATGGTAGTTTCCATGGCTTTTTTCTTAGGCTGGCTTTGCTCCTTCTTTGCATGATCCACGTTCTTGGCTTTTCCAAACTTCTTGGGTTTCCACTGAACAGGTTTCTCATTCTCTGCTTCACACACTGCCTTCTCAGGGGAACACTGCCTGGCCTCCCAGGCCTTCTTCTGAAATCGAGGTGGAAGCCTTCTTAAACTAACAGCTCTTGCATTCTTAACATGCCTAAAACCAATGCCACATGGATGATGCCAAGGAGCAGTAGTCAGGTTTCTTTCTCTCTTAGTTGTAGGGGTCGAGTGCCTAGACTGATGAACACTCTGACCTTAATTTCAAGGAATGAGTTCTCCATGGCAGCACCATTTTGGAACCTGGTTTGGCCGCTACCACCATTCTGACACTTGGATCTCTGCAGCTTTCTTCTCAAGGCAAAACCTCTTTCCCTTGCAATTCTGAGGCTGCAAAGGGAAAAGAGCTGCCACCTCTTGTGATGACCTCAGGCCATCCTTTTGATTCTCTGGTTCCTTCCCACCAATGGAGATCCTTTCAGCTCCATCTTTGCAGTCCAAAGCTTTTCTGGTATTTCTTTTCTGGTCAAACTCACGTTTTAAATCATCCTGCTTGACTCTTTGCTCTTGAAAGATTAATCAGTCCGCCATGCTTAATCTCAGTCTTAGGCAAAGTCTCTGGGCACGAACAAAATTCCAACAGACTTTCAGCCAATCCATAGCACAAATCATCTGGAGTCCAATGACCAATCCTGTCCTTTTCCCCCACAGAAACCTCCTCAGTCTGGTCTTTACAGGCTGGCCTTCTGTCAGTCTGGTCTGAGTTCTGAGCAGAATCTCCCAAACAGAACAGCTGAAGCTTTTCCAGCTCTTCGCAAGTAGACAACCTCTCCAAATATTTACTATCTCTGCTCATAAGCCATTCTTTATACCCAGTCTTGTAGTCTGAGTGCTGACCAGAATCTCCCAAAGAGAAAAGCCAAAGCCCTTCCAGTGTTTTGCTTGTAGCCGATATCTCTGAACCTTTCCTATCTCTTCCCATAAGCCATTCTCAAAACCTTGTAATTCACGTGGTCAGGTTAGTCACAGCAATCACCCTACTCCTTGTACCAAATTCTGTCTTAGTTCCTCTTCTCTCAATGCTGGGACAAATACCTGACACTCAAAACAAAGGAAGGAAAGGTTTATTAGCTCACAGTTACTGGGGGTTTCAGTCCATATTCAGCTGGCCCAAGGCTGAGTGGAATAGGGCAGAGAGCATCCAGTTCATGGTGGCAGAACAGCAACAATTGTGACAGAGGCAGCTGACAAAACGGGAGCAGAGAGTAATAGCCCTAGTCTGTCTCTCTGTCTCTCTTTAAATTATATCAGGCTCTCTGTCTTAGCCTATCCGCTTCAGGCCACACCTATATTTCCCAGCAGTACTCAGACCATAATCTCATCAGTGTTAAAACACATAATCCCAGTGGATCATGGATCAAGTCTCAAACTCTAGTAGTCCCCGCCCCATGATTCATGAGGCTTTCCGGGGGCAACTAGATATAAACCATAACACAGGTGCTTTAATCCGCCGAAATATCTGGCTAGCCCTCCATTTCTTCTTGACTTGATAGTTTGTGCTGAGAAATCTGCTGATTCTAGTGGGCTTTCCATTATAAGTGATTTGTTTTTTTTCTCTGACAGCTTTTAATATCCTGTTCTTTTCCTGAATTTCTGAGATCTTGAATATCATTTGTCTACATATAGATTTATTTTGATTAGCATTAAATGTGAAGCTAGATTAGTATGCTGAGCTATAAAAGGCTTAAATCGACAGCTTCCATCATTGCCAATTTTGCCAATAACCCACTGCAATTATGGGACATTGGATTATGTGTGTACAACTACTTTCTCTTATTTCAATGAGAAGGAATTTTTTTTGTACCAATAAAGATAGAAAATTATCACATCTAAACCCTGTGCTCTGTGTAACTATTAGGAAGATTATAATATGCATTGTATCAAATACTGGAAATGTACTGCTAGTGTGTTTTGAAACTGTCACATTGTTATTTCTTATTAAATGCAATAAAAAGATTTATTTTGATTATGGCTAATCGGAGTTGCATATGTCTCACTTATCTGTATGTCAGATTCATTTCTCATACTTGAAAAATTTTCTGCTACTACTACTCCAAATAGTCTTTTAATGTCATTTGCGTTAACTCCTACTGTTTGACACCTATCAGTCTTATATTATTTTTCTTTGCATCATTTTACAGCAGTTAAATTGTGATTTCCTGGTTCCTTGTTATTTTTATGAGATCTTTCCTGTCACAGTCACTAGTTGTAATGCTGTCTTCAAGGTCTGAAAGTCTATCAGTTTCATTCAAGCTGTGTTGCCTGCTCTTAACAGAATTTTTAATTCCTTTGACATCCCTTTTAATCTATTTCCTGCATTCTAGGTTTTTTCCTTTATAGTTTATTCATTGTGTCCATCATTTTGTATTGTCCTCTATTTTATCTGTCTCCTCTTTTGATATGTTAACGCGTTATGATTGGGTGGTACACTTTATAGCAATATAGTAAGTCCATTTATTGTAAGGTTTAGATCAAATGGCACTATTTTGTTGAACTTTTTAAATCTAGTTTTTATGTGTATTTGAGATAGTATAGTACTGAGGCCTCCCACAATAAATGATTTGATGTTTATCTAATCTTTTATGTCCAGTAGTGTTTGTTTTATGAAGTTCGCTGTGCTGGTGCTACAAATACTATATCTCTTCCAGTTGAGTTGTTCCCTTAACCAATATAGTATTTTTGCTTATTTGTATTTTTTTTTTTTTTTTTGCTCTTCTGATCAGTTTTTCCATAATGTGTATTTTGTCTGAAAATGAGATAGCTATTCCTTGTTGTCTTCTGGTTTGTGTTGTAGATAATATTATTTTCTGTGTTTTGATTAAGACTTTGACTTTCTTCAGATCAAATATGGTTTCCGAGTGTAGCACAGAATTGTTTTTGTTTCTCGATCTGTTCTGCTAATCCTTGTCTTTTAACTAGAGAATCAAGACCATGTACATTGAATTTTATTATTGACATGTGTTGACGTACTCCTGTTATTGTATTATTTTCCTGTTGCTTATTTTCAGTTTCATTCTTAACATTCCTTGCTATCATCAGTTTCATTGTCTCTTCCAAGGAAATACTTTGAGACTGATGATATAGCTCAGCAGTTGCAGCACCTGCCTGACAACAGAAGGATCTGGGTTCAATTCCCAGTATCACATGCTGTGCTGTTGTGCTGGCCACCATAACTAGATGTGGTGGCACATGCCTTTAATTCCAATGCTGGGGAGGATCACTGTAAGTCTGAGCTGTGTAGCAAGATGCTGCACTAAATAAAAACAAAAAAAAATATATATATTTTTTGTCTTTTTGAGACAGGGTCTCGCTATGCAGTTGAGGTTGGCCTTGAGGTCAGTTTTGTAGCCCAGGCTGGTCTCGAACTCGCACCGATCCTCCTGCCTCAGCCTCCCGAGTGCTGGGATTACAGGCGTGTGCCACCACGCCCGGCTAAATAAAAACAAAAAATATTTTAAGAAAGAAAATGCTTTAGAATTTTTTTTTTGGTGTGCTACTTGAGTGTTCATGAGTTTCTTAAGGTGATTTTTGTCATGGAAATTTTATTTCTTCATGAATTTTGATAGATAGTTTTGCATGATATATATCCAGGTTGGAACTTCTATTCTGTTAGGTCTTTGAATACTTCATTCCAGGCTCTCCTGATCTTTAAGGTTTATTGAGTGGCCTGTTATAATTTGAATGAGATTATCTTCATAAGTGACATGTTGATTTTCTCTAACAGCTTTTAGGACTTCTGAGATGGACTGTTTCTATGTCTATTTGCAGTTCTATTTGCCTCACTTAACTTCATGTTAAATTTTGTCTCCATATTTGAAAAGCTTTTTGCTATTATTTTTATAAAGAAGCTCTTAAAAAAGGTGTCATTTGTTCTGTCTTCTTATTTTTAATTAATTGTAATGAATTTTCCATTTCTGTTTCTACTCTGTCCTCACAGTGATCAATTCTCCCACTCATACTTTCAATATAGTTTTAAATTTTGACTTTGGAACGTTTGCATGGATTCTGACTTCCTCCCTCCCTCCTTCCTTCCTTTCCTCTCTCCTTCTCTCCTGTCCTCCCTCCCTCCCTCTCTCCCAGCCGGCCTCCCTGTCTTCCTTCCTTCCTTCCTTCCTCCCTCCCTCCCTCCCTCCCTCCCTCCCTCCCTCCCTTCCTTCCTTCCTTCCTTCCTTCCTTCCTTCCTTCCTTCCTTCCTTCCTTCCTTCCTTCCTACCTTCCTTCCTTCCTTCCTTCTCTCCTTCCTTCATTTTGAGACAGGATTTTGCTGTATAGTTCAAGATAGCCTTAAGTTCACCATGTAGCCCACTGGCCTTAAACTCACAGTGATCCTCCTGTCTCAGTCTCCCAAGATCTGGAATTATAGACATACCCTTCCCTGACTAACTGGACACTAATAATTCTTCAATAGACTGGCATTCATATTTTTATATCATTTTATCTAGCTCAGCTACATTTCTATTAATATTTTCTACATTTTGTTAATTATTTAAGTCCATTATCTATTTAGTTATATCCTCTTTGTGCTTGCCAAGAACCTTCCTGAACATTTTTATGTCCTCTTTTTACATTTTGTATAGCTTTCTTTCTTTCTTTCTTTCTTTCTTTTTCTTTTGTCTTTTTGAGACAGGGTCTCACTATGCAGTTCAGGCTGGTCTTGAGCTCACTTTTGTAGCCCAGGCTAGTCTCGAACTCACAGCAATCCTCCTGCCTCAGCCTCCCGAGTGCTGGGATTACAGGCATGTGCCACCACGCCTGGCTCGATTTTTATATAGTTTTCTGTATGCTTGAATGAACACACTTTCTTTCTGGAGCTTGTAGTTTTGAAATTCAGGAAGTTGTGGTTTTCTTGGCCTGGCTTTATAGACTGTGTCTTTGTGAGTTGCTTTCCTCTTCTCCTGGAAGCCCCTGTATTCACACTCCCAGGTGGTGCTAACTGTCCAAGTTGAGACGTATCCTCTGTGGTGTCTGCTTTTCCTGTCTACTTCCAGTTTCCAGACTGCTGCTTTTTTTTCCATATCAGATTTTGTTTTCCAAACATTTTGAGTATGGGTCCTGGAGAGGCTGTATTTTGCTACTGATTGCTACTCCATCATTTTTTCCTCCCTCCACATCTTTACTGTTATAGTTTAATAACAACCAAGCCTCAAAGCTTCCATGGCTATGCTTACTTCTTTGGACTTTTCTTCTCCTTATGTAGATTCACTCTATATTCCTTCTGCTTAGTTTTAAAAATATTTACTACTTTAGCATTGTGTCTTCCAGTAGCTATCTTTTCATTACATTCATATATATATATATATATATATATATATATATATATATATATCACTTAGTTTCTATTATCCTTTTGAAGACATTTCTCCTGGGATCATGTGATGGCACGTGACCATGATCCTTGAGTCCGTCCTTTGCTAGCATCTTAATGGCTTCTGGAACATCTCTCCTATGTGAATATCTTTCTTTTTTTTTTGTCTTTTTGAGACAGGGTCTCGCTATGCAGTTCAGGCTAGCCTTGAGCTCACTTTTGTAGCCCAGGCTGGTCTCGAACTCGCACCGATCCTCCTGCCTCAGCCTCCCGAGTGCTGGGATTACAGGCGTGAGCCACCACGCCCGGCCTTATGTGTGAATATCTTTCATCATGCCTTTTTTTTTTTTTTTTTTGCTTGGTTTCCTGCCTTATTTAGAAGGAAACACATTATGGATGTGGCCTATGACATTGTATATGGGAGATACTTTGGTATATCATTACTTGAACATATGCCTACTCCTTTGCACTAGAAGAATAAATAGTTGCTGGCAAGTTATCTTCAGAATTTTAAAGTAATAAAATCTATGGTCTTTGGGTGTGCAGTTGATGAGATGTCTCTCCATTTTGATTCCTGACACTTCTGAATGTCTTCTCTATTTTTAACCCCTCTGAAAACCTGTAGACTTAAGTCATTATTTAGATAGCAGGCTATTCATCTTTATTTCTTTTACTCTCTAACTTATCTTACTCAAATGTTAGGTCTCCAGAATTATTTGTCTACTTCTTTTAATCTTTGCTCTCTACATTTTCTTTGTTGGCGCATGCCTGTAATCCCAGCACTTGGGAGGCTGAGGCAGGAGGATCGGTGTGAGTTTGAGACCAGCCTGGGCTACAAAAGTGAGCTCAAGGCCAGCCTGAACTTCATAGTGAGACCCTGTCTCGAAAAGACAAAAAAAATTTTTTTCTTTGTGTTCTTCATAGGAAAACTCTCTCTCTTTTCATTCATATTCTTGAAATTTTTATCATGTCTGTGTAGAAGAGAGTAATGATAACAGATTTTGATATGTTGATTTGGGAAAGGCTATGATTTTTTATTAGTGGCTTTTTGAGATGATTTATACCATATATTTCAGACTTGTATGTGTGACTCAGTGATTTTAAGTTTGTTCACAAAATTTTGCACCATCACCATTGATTCATTCCTAAACATTTTTATCTCTGTCATACAACAACCCATGTGCACTAGCAGAATTTCCTTATTCTGTCCTCTTTTCTTTCTTGATAAGCAGCGATCTACTTTTTACTTCTATAGATGTTCCTATTGCATGCACTTCATATAAGTTGAACGACAGACACAGTATATGGATCTCATGACTACTTTTTAAATTTAATCTAACGTTCCGAAGTTTTTTTTTTACTGCATCCTATATAACAGCACTTCATTTCTATGTGTGAAAAATATTCCACTTGTATAGATGTAATATGTGTAATCTGTTTACCCACTTATTAATGGACGTTTAGATTATTTATACTTTTTGACTGTTATGAATAATGGTAACGTAAAACTAATATGAAAGTTTTTGTGTGAATATAATTTCTCTTTTAGTGGAACCTGATTTTGATTTTTTGTGTTTCTTACTGAAATGAAGCTGGAGTATTTAGTACAATGTATAAGACCTAAGAGTGAATGTGTCTGTCATATTTGTGATTATCAGGAGAAAAGAGTGAAATATTTGACCATTAAATATGCAGTTTATTTCAATATACAAAAATCAATGTAATAAAGCAAATTATGGAAGTCACATGATCATCTATAAAAGGCACAGAAAGGCATTTGACAAAATCTACCATTCTTTTTTTTTTTTTGAACAATTCAACTTATTTATTTATTTATTTATTTATTTTCTTGTTTCAGAACCTTTGTTTGTTTATTCACTCATTTTTATGGCCGGCTCAGCCCGCCCTGAGGGCAGGGCTGGAGCAGCATGTGGTGCCGGGGATCGAACCGCGGTCCCTGAAGCCACCGAAGCTTTCCCAAGCAGGCACTTTAGACCACTGAGCCATCCCTCCGGGCCCCTACCATTCTTTTATGAAGACAATATTTAATAATCTATGCATGAAAGAAAATCGTATCAGTCCAACAAGAAAATCTTCAAGAAAATCAATCAGATTCGCATTTTTTATTAGTATATTTTTGTACTACATGCATTTTACAATTATTTTGGGTATTGGGTCCATGCATGCACATAATACAGCTTTTTACTTTTGTAATTCACTTCCCTTGCAATTCGCTCCCTCCTCCTACCCTCCTCCTCTTTCTCCTCTTCCTCCTCCTCTTCTTCATCTTTTTCTTCTCTGTTGTCTCCTCCTCCTCCTCCTCTTCCTCCTCATCCTCCTACCCCCTCCCCTTTGGCATCCATAATCAAACTCAGTACTTTCTGCTTTCCAGGCCCTCCTCTTCTAAATCTCATTTTCTCATTTTCATTTCTGTTATTATTGTTGATTGTATCTCATGTCTATGACATGTAATGTTTGCATTCATTGATGTTACGAGGTTGTTATACATAGCATAGCTTTATTTTACTTAAAAAAGTGCGTCTCTCATAAACGTTATACTTTCATTTGTTAAATTGGATTTTGTTGTCACTTTTTGTTGAGTTGGTTTGTGTGTTTGTGTGTGTGTGTCCTAGGGATTGAATCTAAGGATTTAAATATTTGACTACGGAGCTACTTGTCCAACTCATTGTTGCATTTTGCTCCAACTTACCAACCTCTGTATTTTGATGAGGACATTTAAGACACTTATATTTAATGCAATTTCCTGATATGTAGGAATTATATCTGTAAATTTTGTGTACAAAAAGTCCATATGTTCTTTATCCCTGTTTTCTTATTTCTTCATTTCTCTTTAGCATTCCTTAGTTAGACACTTTTCAGTGTGCCATTTGAACTTCCTGAGGCTTTTGATTTTCACAGCTAGAAATGTGTCAGGCTTCTGGGGTTCAGACTCCTGTATAGTTTTACAGAGGGAGATGGGAATGGGTCATGACAAAGAGAATTATCCAGATGTTTTTCTTCAATAAACACTCCTTAGATTATTTTATTCCATTCTTAATATCCAAAGTTCTGAATAAGTTGCTTTTTATAAATTTTTCCTTATTTGGATTTTCAGATGTACTTTGTCCATAAATCCTTAAATACTCTCAGAGATTTCTTGAAGTCTACTTTTTTTTGGCTGGCTCAGGCTGCCTTAAGGGTGGGTGTGGGGATTGAACCGCTGTCCCCTGTGCCTGAATAGGATTGCCCACACAGGCAGTTAAACCACTGAGCTAACCTGAAAGCCCCCCTTGAAGTCTACTTTTTAATCTTTTCTTTTCTCTTTAATCTTAATCTTTTCTCTAGATCACTCTTACTCTCTGAGTGTTACTTACTGAAATGTTAATTTATGTCTTTGATTACTATAAACAGGAAGATGATTTCATGTCTCCTAGGATATCATTAAAAGTTAAATTTTTCCCTTTATGAGCCTCATCTTTTGAGTTGCTTTTTCCTCATTGTTTATTTTTCTTTTTTGTTGCTTCTTTTCCCTCTTTATTTTTGCTTCTTCAGCATTAGAAATGTCCTCTCATAAGTGCCAGTTATAATAGAATCATCTATTGCATTCATCTTTATGATACTCTTTTCCATATTTTACACATTAGCTTATTTAATATTCTCATTAACACTTAGTAGGTCAAGGTTGTCATCTCAACTTCACAGATAGAGAAGCTGAGACATAAAGAAGTCAAATACCTTGCCTAAAGACATCTGGCATGAAGTTGCAGGGTTGAGATTTAGGTCCAGTTGGTGTTGGAATTCACGTTTAATCTTACACCCATTTCTTTTTTTCCATATCAGCACATCCTTGTGTTACTTGTCAGTATTCACAATAAAGATTGAAACACTTTGAAAATATGAATGGATCTTGTTTATTGTTGCGGAATCTGATGCTATCTGTGGGATATATTGGGTGTTCTTTCCCTTTTCTTATTTTTACTTTAGAATGAAACTTTTTTGTATCTTCTAGTCAGTTATCATTAGATATCACTTAGCCCATCAGCTCTCTAACCTCCAGAATTTCATTTTTTTTTTCATTTCTGTTTTTATTCTTTTTTAAACAGTTACAGGTTTATGCTGTAGGGGAAAATGATTTACTATCGTTCTAGTGGGGCTTTGGGAAGAACCATAATTAAGTGCATGTTTTCAATATGCTGCCTTTTTATTATTTTAAGCATACTTTTAAAAAGTTATCTCTGGCTGTTACGTTATCAAAAGGTCTTGGGGATTCTATTCCTCTGCTTATTTTATCTGCTGATTTATCACGAATACTAGATTTTTCCATTTGAGTTCTGTAATTTTATTCTGCATGAGCATCCTCAGTGGGGCTTCATCCATGGGATTCCTGCGTGGTTTGGGCTGAATTGTTACCTAGATAAGGTTCTCATTTTCTCTAGCCAGGTGCTGCAGGACCACTTTTTATGTTAATTTCTTGCCTTAGGAATATAGGACCCTACAAGGACAATGAACAACAAAACCCAAAGTCACGAGAAGATGGATTGCTCATTCAGAATACTTAGGAGAGGCTCCCTCCTACTCTAAACTCCTGCATGGTGGAGCAGGACCAGCCCTCTCATTACCTCCCTGGACTGGTGAGCATCTAAAATCCCCTTCAGGTAAATTGTAGCCCTTCGAGTGTCCTGAGTTAAGAGGGAGAACTTTTTCAACTTTCTGCTGCACATAGGTTCATGATGTTACTATGTACAGGAGCTGCTGTTGAAGTAGGAGCCCCCGTGCTGCCCGAGACCAAGAGAATATCTTTCCTACTCACCAGATGAGGACAATGTGACACCACCTAAGTGTCCTTCCATCCTTATTTTTTGGCCCTTACTGACTTCCGTTTACTTATGTAAACTCAGTTATGCATTTGGAACAAGGCTTATGATATTATAGTTAGAATACTTATGTTTTCTGACAGTTGTTTTTTAAAGAATTTTTTATTTCATTTTATTTATTTATTTTTTCTTGTTTCAGAACTTTATTTATTTATTTTCATGGCCAGCTCAGCCTGCCCTGAGGGCAGGGCTGGCGCAGCATGTGGTGTTGGGGATCGAACCGCGGTCCCTGAAGCTGCCCAAGCTTTCCTAAGCAGGCGCTTTAGACCACTGAGCCATCTTGCCAGGCCCCTGTAACAGTTTTTTAATGTTATCTGATATTATTGATTCAACTCCTAAAGTTAATTTTCATTTTTGAATTAATTACTTATATACACTCAATAGATGTTTTTCTCATAAGGAAAACATGTGCAGCTGTTTTCTTTCTTTTTTAAAATTTATTTATCTTAAACCTCATTTATTTGTTTGTGTTATGGCTGGCTCAGCCCTTGCTGGGGTGGGAGTGTGCGGCCTGTGGTACCAGGGATCAAGGAGCGGTCGCAGTGCTGGCCTTAAGTTTCCTCTGCAGGCGCTTTAGACCACTGAGCCATCTCACTGGCCCACAGCTGTTTTCATGATATGGATGCTGGGTCCAAGTATGTATTTTTATGCTAACTTAATGGGATTTGTCACCCAGGCAGTAAAATTAAAGATAGTTTTTTTTTTTTTTTTTTCTGTGCTGACCCAACCTCCATGGACTATGGTATTCTATCATGAACACTGTAGTTTCTAGATTATTAATAGGCTGTGGCATGTTATGACATGCACGGTTTGCGTGATGCTGAAACAGTTCTTATATCCTTGGAGGAGTGGTTTGAAATGGGAATCTACAATGAAGAAGAGAAAACTTGAAACGTTGTGATCAATTATGCTGTAGAGGATCAGTTAGATTTATGTTCTGTGTCTTCAGAGGGCTTCGTAACAGGCACATTATAGGAGGAGGTCACTTTGGGCTTGACATGAGGAAAACATGGTCCTAAATAGAGTTATCAGCCCATGAAAAGTCACTCTTCCCAGCTCAGAGGCCAGATCAGTGTCCTTTCCTCATCTCTGAGAGGGACAGACGCAGACTCACAGGATCTGATTGATAATAAAGATCTGAGACTCTAGAGTCAGATTATTTGAGTTAAAATCCTGTTTTTATCATTCTCTGAATTTGTACCTATGGGGAACTATATAAACTTTCCAAGTCTCAGCCTTTTTAATAAAATTAGACACAAATGGGCACTGTATTACAGGGTTATTGTGAAATTTAAATGCAGTAATTCCTGAAAAGTTGTTAGAGTGGTGTGTGGTATATGTCAAGTCAGAACAAACCTTTATCAATCTTGTTCTTATCATCCATTAAAGATAACGAAGTGCCCAGAGTAAAAAATTTTCAGGGCACTGGAGTTGGGAGTTTCTCCATTAATTTCCTATTGTTGTTATATAATACATCACCACAAACTTAGTGGCTTACAGCAAAAGGAATGCATTTTTTCAGTCTTGGCATCTGGGAGTCTAAAAGCAATTTCAGTACAATAGGATGAATCTGTTAGCAGGGCTGCTGTTTTGCTTGAAGGCTCTGGGTGGAAGCTGTTTTCTTCCTCCTCCTCCTTCTCCTCGTCCTCCTCACTCCTCTTCTGCTCTTCGTCTTCATCTTCGTCTTTGTCTTCATCTTCCTCTTCGTCTTCCTCTTCCTCTTCCTCTTCCTCTTCTTACAGATTCTTGGAAGCTGCTTGCATTCCTTGGCTCATAGCTGCATCATTGCTTTTCTGTCTTAGGCACACACTGCCTTGTGTTCTATCTGTACTCATATCTTCCCCTCTCTAAGGACATGGGCAACTTCACTTGGCTTCTACTTTGATAATCCAGATTTATCTCCCTATCTCTGTACTATCAAGGTCAGTCTATCCCTGAACCAGACCAGTCCTATTCAAACTAGAGGCACAGAAAACAAGAAATGAGAATCTTTGTTTTAAAAATTAAAGAGCTGTTTTCAGAAGAAAGGAGATATTTTCTGGTCAGGGCGCAATAACAGATGTGATATGAAAAACATTACATGTAACACATGAAGCAACACATATGCCTCATGCAATCATAGTTTCAACTCTAACTTTTGCCTGAGGCTGATGGAATCAATCCCATTGCTTGATCGTCATGTGTCAGGCTCTGTGTACATTTGTGCTTGTTTATATGGTGGATAAAATTTGCCAGATGGGAAAAAATCTACCAATGCTGTTCAGCCAGTAAGCTGGCCTGGTGGAAGTGATCAGCGAGTGTGGGTAAATTAATCTTTGAACAAATGAATTAAAAATGCACAGTAAATGGTTTCGGGCACAGCAGGAGCATGCTGCCTACTCGTTGGGGAAGGAAGCAGAGCCAGCTGAGCAGCGAGGCTCCCGCGGCCACTCCTACAGTTGGGTCTGAGAGTTGGCCATAGCCAGGAGGCTAGCGGAGTGCTTTGTAGCACAGCACTCACCGGAGTGCGCAATATGTTAACTACAGCTGGGTCTGGCATCATCAGCCCTGACTAATGGGAGGAGAGAGGAAGGGGTTCAAGTGCTGAATAAATAAATTACTTAATTACATATTATTGGAGAGAAGAACAGATGGTCAACTTAGCCCTTAGCCTTCAGCTTCTGAATGGAGAGGAGATCTTCAGAGACTGGAGCTGTTTGGGCTCTTGGTTCTGTTTATCTGCTGGCCCTGTCTAGGGCTTGTGGTCTGTAGGAAGAAACAAGCCTCCTGCACCAAAGGCTGACAGGCACGGGCTACTCTCTGCCCACTCTAAGCCAAAGTTGGGCAGGCCTAAGCTTGTTCGTATTTTCCAGTTTGTTAATTTTGGCACCAGATGGAGGTGGAAATGGATTTTGTTTCCTGTAAAATGGTTGAAAAGTGATTTTCAATTGAGGATCTAATCAAATGTGAAAGGGGTAGCTGAGCATGCACTTCCGAGCCCAGGAGCATCTCCTGTCACCACAGACCATATGCTTATTTTCCTCGGTTTGGGATGCCCCTGTGGAGTGTCCACCCTTTTTGCTGAGAACTGGTAGTTCTGGTGTTAGAGGGACCAGGAGCTGAGGTGTTGCCCTGCAAACATTGTGTTTGTTTTCATATCCTTCATTTTGGCATAACAAGGTCTGCAGAGTAAGGTTTTCCAGATGCTCATCTGGGGACAGCTGCCAGCATGGTGGCCTCAGAATCACTGGGAGTATGGAGGGCAGGTCTGTTAAAGTTACATATTCTTTACTTCCAGTATAGCGATTTGGATTCATTAAGTCTTGGGTAGGATCTGGAAACTGTATACTTTTGTAAAGCGCTAAGTGGTTGTGAAGAAGTTTAGGCTTCATACTTATCAGTTGGCAAACAAGAAACAGTAAACTCTGAAGCTTTTGTTAGAGAGGTCTGAATAATGACTTATTTACCAAGGTGTGGGCAAGTTGAAGATAGACTACTCAGAGATAGTGAGGTCCTCAGTTACTAGAAAGAGTGAGAAACAGGCACAGCGCAGAAAGGGATTATCAACACCTGGTGCGATTTGAAAGTGTATGGAAGGATAATTGGATATAAACATTGCATAGATTGAAGAGCCAGAGGTACAACTATAATGAAAATAGGACAATATGTACCCCCAGTGTGTCTGTCTTTTGATCTGTGACCATGCGATTTTTATCCACCAAATCCAAAGGACCAGGGAACATGGATGAAATAGTCCATAAGTCAGACTTTTCATATGAATAGGTGGGCAGACAGGCAGGCAGGCAGATGGATGGACACACACACACACACACACACACACACACACACACACGCACATATGGCTAGAGAAGGCTTGAAGGTGAGCTTAAAGGAGTAAATAAAAGATTTTCAAGCTGTACACTGACGAAATAACATTTTCTGGCTACACATTTGTGTTCTTATTTGAGGAGGGCCAATGAACTGCTATGTTCCTGTCTGCAGATGCGTTTCTTTTCTCTGGGGAAAAGTTCTGCTACCACTTCATCATAGAGACCACAAATTCTCCAGGAGCAAGGGTGTCATCTTAATCCAGTTCCTTTTCTGGACTGTGCCTAAGTTTAGCCAGTTTATATTCTGTTTCCAGCAAGCACTGCAAAGAGAATAATTTGGAAGATTGCAATTGTCTGCCTGGGTGTGAACTCTAAATTTAGTGACATATTGGTAGGAAAATCTATTCTTTCTTACTAAGTAATTATGGTTCTATCATCCTATAGCTATGAATTTATTTATACTTTCTAGGACACTATTTATATTTGTAACCAATATGGTGTTCATGCTGGCTATTCTCAACATCTCTCTTTAAAGAAAGCAGATTGCTTATGCCTCCTAAGAGACTTCATTTGGCTGTGATGCTTTGTTTTCAATTAATTTATCTATTTCTTTCAGTGTATTTGCAGCATACTTTCAATGGTCACTTGCAACTAACTCACATCAGAAGGACTGGATTAATTTTTATGTAGCTAATATTGTATGGAAAGATTTGAGCACATTTTAACATACAGCACTGAAAAACAAAACCTTTATGGAAAATATCCATGGACTCCCTGGAGGTTGAGCTCTAGCTCTGTTGGAGAGTTTCAGCTTCTTCCTCTAGGGAAGAAGTCACGAGTCTGCACAGAGCCCTACCATGGTGGAGACAGATAGATAAAGAAGCAAGTTTCCATATCAGCTATTTATGAGGCCACACATACAAGGAGAGTGGCCTCATTTCTGAGACTCAGGTGAAGCAGGGGGTAGAGACCAGGGCTAAACACTTCTACTGTGTGACCTTCCCACTTATAGCATTAACGGTGTGACTGTAGGCATGCAATTGAATTTTTCTATGCCTTAGTTTGTACTCAGAGAGAAAAGAGGATGGTTTATAACTCTTGTCCTCTAAATGCCCTGGGAAGCAGTACTGAGAGTGCAGATAAATACCTGGCACGTGGTCAGTGAACATGAGGCGTGGTTGCTCATTGATGTAATTCCCATGGGAAGACACCACAAGCTGAAGAGTTTGTGGACTGGGTCGAGTTGTAGCATCAGGAAGCAGAAGGTACTTAGCATGCTTTTGCCTTTCTTGTTTGAACAAAGTCCCCATTCATCTACAGTGAGAAACCAGACTGTGGATCAGGATAGGTCCCTAGGGGAGTATGAAGAAACTACTGCTTGTCTCTGGCTACTCTTGATGAAGTACTTTTACTTTTTTGTGCTTTAGTTTTCTCACCGGTAAAGGGGACATGAACGTGGCACCTGCTTTATGAACACTGTAAAGACTGGGTGTGCATTTATATGTGTGAGGTAGAGGCTGCATGACCTGTTGCCAACAGTGCTGTCCCTGTCCTTTGCTTCAGGTTATGCCCAGCTTTCTTATCCCTGGCCCTTGACTTGAAATTCTTTATATCTTCAGAGTATTTTTTTGTGAGTGTACTGCTAAAACTTCCTTCCCTTTTCAAAATGTCCAACCTTCTTAGATTTGACCCTTCTAGGACTAAGTCTCTGAGGCCTGGCTTTGCCTCTGTACCCAATACTTTTCCAGTACTTCTGACTAAACCACACCCTTCACCCACATGGTCCGCCTTCCCTCTCTGTACCACACTGAGTCCACAAGTGAGGCAGCTTGACTTGACAACTTAAATATGTCCCCCAGGGTCTTTGTACTTCTTCCTCAGCTTCTTGGAATGTCATATTGTCATTATTCTACAAAGACAGGTTTACCTCATCACTTATGTTTCAGCTCAGAAGCACTCTAAACTGCTTTCCTAGTGAGGCCTTGACCACTACTCTAGGTGCAGTAGCCACATTCATCCCAATCGCTCTGAAATTGTTAGCATGCTTATTGCCTTTAAGGTATTTATAAACCTTCCCAAATACTCTAGTTGATATTTAATGTTTAAAAATGTACTTTAGTACAGGCTCTACAGGGTCTCAATACACAGATCGGACTTGTACTTTGGGAGGTTTCAGCCTCCCAAGCTAGCTTCACTGGGGTCAGGTGGTGTAGGAAGAGATGGACAGCTTTGTCTTCATGCAGTTTATATCAGCTCAGAAGGAAAATTTCTTGACAGTTAAAGGGTTGGGCCTTGGAGCTGGAGAGACCCAAGTTCACATTCTGGCTTCTCTGTTTCCTACTTGTGTGGCCACAGATCCTATATAATTTTTTCCCTATCACTCGAGTACATAAACCTTTCCTCCTGCTTTCAAGTGTTGAGTTTGCTATTTCTCCTCCTGGAATGTCCTTCTTTCACACACTCCCTCCTGAAGCTGACTCTCCCTTACCCACTGGGTGTCCCTCTGTCTGAATGTTTCTCCTCAGGCGGGACATTCTCAACTTCTAGCTCCTCCATGTGATGCTAGGTCACTTAACTCTGTTTCTTTTCTCATAGAACTGAACACTTTCCAAAATTATGATTTGCTTATTTATTATGTCACTCTAAGTAGCATAAGCTCTAAGAAAACATTGACCATGTCACTAGTCTTGTCTACCTAACACATGGAAAAGTACTGAATATGCTATAACCAGCCAAATATTTGTCAATTAAAAAAAAAGACAAATTGTCCCCCATGCCTTAGTGAACGCAGCAATGGAATGGAAAGTAGGCATTGCATGGGGCCAGTACAGAATTCATCTGTGGTGAGGAGAAACAACATCTAGTGCTCAGTGTTGCACAGCATACTTTCAAAACACGACATTCTTGTTGTAGAGAACGAGCATTTTATGTTAGCTATATCTCACCTTGTGGAAGACTGCCTGGATGACTATCTTTGAAGGAGAAACAGTTGTCTCCATTTAGGCTGAATTTGACCCTATTTCCACATATTGGTGCTTGCAGAGCTGCCTAGGACTTTTTCTTAGCTCTTCAATTGCCTTTGAGCAATGCAAGGTGGTCCAGCCAAGATGCTGATGTGTTGTCTTTGAAGCTAAGATGACAGGGCAGTGTTTTCCTCACCCGTCATAGCTCCCAAATAAAACATGTGTGAGCCATGGCAAGGTGGGATGGAGAGCTATGCTGCATAATGTCAGCTGGGATGAGCCTCATAAGAGGCTATGGCTTCTCAGGGTTTTAAAAGATAGCACATCAAAGCTGAAGCACTGAACTTAAATATCACATATTACCGCAATTGCATCATCCAGGTTATTCTGTCTGCATATTTCTCTTTGTATACTGCAGAGATGATTTCAGGCCTCCTACCTAGTCAGGTTCATGGCACTCAGATGCTTCCCACCATTATTACAGTCACTCATCCTCAAGCCACTCTTTCATCATGAATTAAGAAGGCCCAGGTTTGGTTCTAGGTCAAGGCCTTTGCTTCAGTTAGCTATCATGTGGCTGAATTTAGGACCCTTTGGCTCCAAATAACTACAAATCTGCCTTAGTGTCTATTCTTGCCATGGAAGTGGTAGACTAGTATTAACTTGCTAGAAGCCCAGTACATGTTCCATGGGATTACAAATGTAAACCTCTTGGGTCACACTGAGGATCAGGAAGGGCTCTCTATATCACACCAAGGAAATAACGTGCTTTCTAGTTGCTAATATATTTGGGCACCTATGACATTCTAGACTTCACATCCAGCTCTATTCATCCAGTGTTTTGAGCAAAAAAACTTTGAATCATCCATGATTATTTTCACAACCCACATGCAACTGTCAGTAACTCCTGTAGTCCCCACCTTCAGCACACACCCAGGAACTGATCCCTTCTTACTGTATGCTACACGGTACCTGGGCTCATCTCGCCATCACTTCACCTTCAGGTGAATGTAGTTGTCTCCTAACTGCTTCACTTGGCTCCTTCCATTGCTTCTCTGAAAAGCACCCACAAAAAAACCCTGTAAGACTCAGATCACATTGCTGCTTGGTTCAAGACCATGCAATGGCTCCTGTCTTACTGACAGCAAAGCCAAAGTGATTACCGGAGTTCATTTGGTTGAGGATTTTCTTTGCCTCTGCTTTCTTTCTCTAACCTCCTCGACCTTCTGTTTTTCTTTCTTTCATTATGTTCCAGCTACAAGTCTCTGCCTTGCAGACTTTTCATATTCTATTCCTTTTGCCTAGAAGACTTTCTCTTAGTTATACATCAGGCATACTTTTGCGTTTCATTTGGGTCTTGGCTAAAATACAATCTATTATGTAGCTGGGTGTGGTGGCGCACGCCTGTAATCCCAGCACTTGGGAGGCTGAGGCAGGTGGATCGGTGCAAGTTTGAGACCAACCTGGGCTACAAAAGTGAGCTCAAGGTCAGCCTGAACTGCATAACGAGACCCTGTCTCAAAAAGACAAAAAAAAAAAAAATCTATTATGTGTGCTCTTCTATGACTGCTATAAATATGGCACCTGCCCTCAATCCCTTTTCATTGCCTTTCATTGTATTTCTTCATAACAGACACCACTGTCCAGCCTGTTCACTTCTTCTTTGCATTATGCCCATGGAAGGAAAGCTTACTGAAGGCTGAGATAGTTGAATTTACTGGCGTTTTTCTGGCATCTTTCTTAGTACCTGCCATATATTCATTGTTAATCACAAGTTGGTTGAATGAATCATATTGAGTGAGTCTGTTCTTCTTGAAAAGTGCATTGTCTTGTGTCATACCAAAAAATAACTCATATATATTTATGCTGTTAAAGGGTTTTATTTTTTATTTTGGATGCTGAGATGCTGTGAATCAAACCCAGAGCTTTACATATGCTGGGCAATTGTTCTACCACTATACCATCTGTCCTAGACGTTTTCTATTCTAAGTATTTGATACTCTGTTAACTACTTTATCAGCCTTATTAGCAACAAAGGATGGTATAGTGTACAGAGGGAACACATATATCACACACTGATGCAATCATAGCCGTATCCATATGTAATGTATTTTGCATGTGAGTGTCTATGGACACACAGGTATGGCTGTATGTCAGTATTGTCAGAATGTTGTATACAGGTGTGTGTGTGTGTGTGTGTGTGTGTGTGTGTGTGTGTATGTGTGCATTAAGGTTTTTAGTTTGTATGCTTGTTTAGGAAGATGTCTTCCTATTCAGTATCTATCTTGAATCTCACCATCTTTTGCTCTTAGAGATGGGGCCAGAGGTAGAAGATGGAAGAAGGACATCATAAGGACCTCCATGCTGATGAAGGGGAGCTGGAGGGAGCTCCGTGACTGCGGAGTTGTAGGGAAATTATTAAAGGACTGCACAGTATTTCTCATGGTTTTTGTGCAGGCTTTGAATTGCTAACTACCAGGGAACTATGTTTCACCATACATAGTGACTTGCAGTGAGAGTTTATACTTACTTCTACCTTGGACAGCAGTAGCCCCAGAAAACCCAAGTGGTCAACATTTATGGTACCTCCGACTCTGTCTTTGAAATACATTTTTTTTTTGAATTTAGTTTTGCCTGAAAAAATCTGCATCCAATTTGAATGAAATTGAATATGTTTCAGGGCTCAAGCAGCATGTCTTCCATCTGAAGCAAAATGGAGATGAATTTCAATTAGATGTTCCCATTATAATCTGTCTCCACCTGTAGTTTTCATCAAAATTGCTGGGAAGTGTGATATAATGTATGATCAGGATTTGCCCACTGGCAGCAGTGCGCCATTATCTTAGTAAAAAAGCACAAAATAATTAGTCTGATGCATATAGATAGCAGATTCTTACAGCGAATGACTTTAATTGTGGTGAGTAATATAGATGGAGTTTGAAGCCTTATATATTTCCCTCCCCAAAAGACACCAATTACTAATTCAGTTGACAAAGCAACAATGTTTCAGAAGATTTAGTGCAAACTGAACACCATAGTCAATAGGCACTGTGAAGTGCCCATTTTATGGCTTTCCTTTTGCCCGAGCTTAATTTATGGTAATTTGGTGGTTGCATATAATCTGGAAAGATTCTGTTGTCTTGAAGAGTTAGTACTCAAGTGTTGCATAAATCATGGCCGAGTGTGCTGGCCTCATCGAAGGCTCTTCTTTCTTCTACAATTGGAGTTCTTTCATTTTGTCACTTCCCAGACCTTGCGCCTGTTTGCAATTCATAGGACTCTGAGAACTCAATATTTAGGAGGTCACTGTCTTCATAAAATGGTTTCTTCCAAGTGCCAGGTAGTGTTTCTACCTAGTTTCAGAGGAAGGCAGCGCAGCACATCTTTCTGTGGAAGAGATGGGAGCTGCGTTTGTGCTGCATCAGCACACTCTGAGAGCTTTCCTGGGAAAGAGTCTGGCTACCTTTTTCCTCTAAATGACATGCTGATACAAAAGGGGCAGTTTGGAGGTAGATATTTGGCCTATTTCTTTTCAGAACAAATTTATAGCAGTTATGTTTTGATCAGCTTCAAATGTAGGACAAGTTAGGCTGCATATTCACTTGAAATCTGCCTGGGAATCTAAAGAATATGGATCCAGTCACTATAATACAAAATTCAGTTTATGTGGCTGGTCATGAAAGAAACAAAATAAGGTGCCTCTGAAATTGTAATTTCCTACTTTCAGGGTTCTTTAGAAATATTGAGAAAGATTTTGAATTTTTAGTATTGACAAAAGAATTTTCAGAAATAATTGAAAATTTTAAGTAAATGCTGTATGTCTAGTTGTGGATAATCTCATTGAAAATGTTGTGGGAAAGCATGTTTTCAAATTTAAATGCTTTCTTAAACTCTCCAAATCATAATACAAATGTTGTAGTGTATTCAATAAGAAAAACAATTACATTTTTCTAATTTAATGACATGGATGCCTCTTTTGGTGATCTTATAATAGATAGCAGATGAATATGCAGAAATAAATTTAAATTTTAAATGGCATTAAAGTTTTTATTTTTCTAATTATAAAATGATAAATATTTATCTGGGAAAATTTGAAAAGTTTTTAAAGTATACAGATGGTGCTAATAAGACTGAATGCAAATGAGAAAATGAGAAAAGACAATTATCAATATGAGGAGTAAATAAATTTATATCACTGTAGACTTCACAGACATTAAAATCACTCTATGCACATAAATTCAACAAAAGATATAGTGTAATAATTTTTTGAAAAACACAAATGACCAAAATATGCTTAAGATGAAGTGGGAAACTTGAATAGTCTTATTACTACTGAAGTATTGAGTTTATCATGGAAAAACATTGTGTAAAGGAAATCTATTAAGTCCAGATGTTTCATTGGTGAATTTTAGCAAACATTTAAAGATTTCACATAAAATCTGCATAATTTCTCCTGGAAAATAGAGCAGGAAGTAATGCTTTGCAACTCATTTTATGAATGTAGCATTATTCTGGCATAAAAATCAGACACAGACATTACAAAAGAAGAAAACATTAAAACTATATTCATCTTCAGTATTAAAAAAATCATCCCTGAAATATTTGCCAGATGAACACACAGCATATAGAAAGAATAATATCATCATGTTTATTTTGTTTTGAGAATGTATACTCATTTTCAAAGTAAATCAAAAGGCTGGCCAGATCACTCAGGGGTAGAGCACAGGGACTGGAGTTCAATCCCCGCCCCATCCCTGGTGTGCACTATGACACTGATTGAGACTGGGTGTTGCGGTGTGCTCCTGTAATCTCACTGCTTGGGAGGCTGAAAACAGGAGAATCACCTCGAGTCCAGTCTGTGTAGAGACCCTGTAGACCCTATACTAAACATATTTTAAAAAAGTAAATCAATGTAATCCACTGAATTAACATTGTTAAAGGAGAAAATATACATTGTTATATCAATGATGCAAAAAGTTTTGCTAAAATATAAGACTCAATCATCATAGTAGCCCTCACAAACAGAAATAGAATTTCATTAACCTAATAAATTTTGTATGCATACAGAAAACCCCTAAAGCCCAAGTCATGTTTATATCATATGACATCATTGCCTATGTTCCTGCAGACCCTAATCTTCCTCATGATCAGAAATATGGTGAGAGAATCTTCTTTCACCACTCTCACTCAAGAACACCCTATTAGAAGAGGTGACTGGTATAATAAGCAATGAAAAGAAATAAAGATGTGGTTTAAAGAAGAAGAAATACAACCATCCTTATTTGAATACAATATGATTGTCCATGGAGGTGATTCAGAATCTGAGGCCATAACCACTCAACCAAACACTAACTCCTGAACCTAATAAGTGATTTTCACAAGGTCATGGGGGTATGAGGTCAACACAAAAATTGACCATATCTTAATATAAACAGTGTGCAGCTAGACTTGATCTTGGCCAAAAGGCTGAAAAGCGATGATGGCATGCAGCTAGGAACCCAAAAGAAAACCAGTAAAACTTGATAGCCTTGAAGTATGTTCCAAATGAAGTATTTAGGAAAAAATCTAATTAAATAGATACAGGAATTATATATTGTGATTGCAGATGTTACTGAAAAAGTCTACAGTGAGTTAAGGAGTAAACAGGAAGCCCTACAGTATTTATAGGAAAGAAACTCAACACACTAAAAACTAAAATTCTTCCCAGGCTTACCTTTAGATTTCAGACAACTGCAATAAAAAATCTCATGGGAGTTCTGTAGCTACAGACAAGTTTATTCTCACGTTTACTTTTCATATCTTATCAGGGGCCCCTTCTATTAACACAGCTCCCTACTCTAGGTCCTGACTGATTACCAGCCTGACAGCATTTTCCGGGGTCTCTGCTGCACATACTCTTTTTCCTCCTGTTTATACTTCACTATTTGGAGGGAAGTAACTATGCAAGCCAGTTAAAAAAAATAAGGATGTAAAATACGTCCATGCTAATGTGGTGCCACATAATGTTTACATATACATATATACAAATATATATAGCATAATGTTTAAATCAGGTTAAACATACTATCCCTCAAGCTTTATCATTTCTTTATGGTGAAAAGTCAAAATGTTTTATTCTATCTCTCTTTGCCTTTATCTTTTCAGAGTGGAAAGTTATATTCTGACTCCTTGCAGACAGACTATTCAAATAACTTATGTGGAATTTTTATATATGGAATGCTTATTTCTCCTCATTCATTTATTTGGACAGTTTTCCTATCATGATGGGCTTATAATCTGTTATAGTTTATGTCTAGTTGTCCCCCCAAAGCCTCATGTAGTCATTGGGTGGGGACTTCTAGAGTTTGAGACTCGATCCATGATCCCTGGGATTATGGGTTTTAGTACTTATGGGATTATGGGTTGAAGTACTTCTGGGATTATGGGTATAGCCTAAGGCATGGGCTAAGGTGGAGAGCCTGAATGTAATATAAGAGAGACAGTCATGAGCTGTTGCTGTTGCTCTGCTGCCATGTTTGGTTGGCTGCCTCTGTCACCATTTTGCTGCTGTTCCACCACCCTGAACTGGATGCTCTCTGCCCTGCTCCACTCAGCCTTGGGCCGGCTGAATATAGACTGAAACCTCCAGCAACCGTGAGCTAATAAACCTTTCCTTCCTTCATTTTGAGTATCGGGTATTTGTCCCAGCAACTATAGAAGAGTAACTAAGACATAACCAACATAGCGTACTGATTAATTAATTAATTAATTAATTAATTAATTTTTTGTCTTTTTGAGACAGAGTCTCACTATGCAGTTCAGGCTGGCCTTGAGCTCACTTTTGTAGCCCAGGCTGGTCTCGAACTCGCACCGATCCTTCTGCCTCAGCCTCCTGAGTACTGGGATTACAGGTGTGAGCCACCACGCCCAGCTTGATTAATTTATTTAATTGCACAAATTGTTTCAAAATTTTTCTTTTAGAAATGAAAGTCAAATTTTGTTTAGAATGAACAAATTAAAGTGATCACATCACTTTTTTCTCAGCTCTTTTTAGGCTACTTAACAGAAATGCTTAAATAGAAGTGCTTTGTGATTGGAATTTGTTTCTTCTCATCTGAAACTAAATTATTTCAATTTTGAACATTGCAAGCTCTTCTAATTAGCTCTTATTTCTTTTCACATGCTCCCCCTACTTTTCCTTTTTTTTAATTTTTAAAGTGAATACAAAAAACAGTAACAAAAATATGCATTAGAAATGATACAAAATTTCATTAAATGAAATGAATTTTCTGAACTTTCTTACACTCTGCCAATATAAGATAGATAGATGTCCTTAACTGGCAGATCAAAAAAATTACACGTGCGCATGGTATATTTGTTTTTTTTTTTTTGCCTCTTTGAAACAGGGTCTCACTATGCAGTTCAGGCTGGCCTTGAGCTCACTTTTGTAGCTCAGGCTGGTCTTGAACTCGCACCAATCCTCCTGCCTCAGCCTCCCAAGTGCTGGGATTACAGGCGTGCGCCACCACGCCGGGCTGGTATATTTGTATGTGTTTATATCTGTAAGTATTTTCACATGGATCCATGTTTAGCTAAACATTGTGGTCTCCAGCTCTTGATTACCATATGGGTATCATTAGCCTATTTCCTTGCTTATCTATAAACTCACATTCTAACAGAATATTGACTCTCATTATATATCATTTCTTTCCATCTTTCCTGTTCTCCCTTTATAACTCCCTCCCTTCCATCTTCTTCTCTCCCTCTTCCTCTTCCTGGTTCTCCTCCTCCTCCTCTTTCATCTTCTTCTCTCCTCTCTGTCTGTCTCCCTCCCACCCTGCCTCCCTCTCCTTCTCTCTTTGTATCCCTCTCTCTCTTGGTGTCCCTCTCTTTGTCTCAGTCTCTGTGTCTGTCTCTCTGTTTGTCCTCTCTCTCTTTGATTTAACCTAGGTCTTCCACATTGTTTTATCTCCAGCCTGCTTCTTATTTTTTTAAAATTTTGACATAGGGTGTTACTAAGTTGCTGTTTTCACCAGTTTTTTTTCTTCATGAGAAATGCCACCAGAGAAGTTCCACTTAAGAGGGCAGGTGTTAACTCGGTGGAGTTCATCCTTGGCCACCTGGCTCTAAAGCAGAAACATCAGAGAGGAGGGGTGTGGCCAAGCAAAGCTGTTCAGTTCGTGGTTTCTGGGAAACAGAGCAGAGAAAGCCCCAGAGAAGAGTGGGTAAAGGACTATGTGCAGTACTCAGTACTCTGTGACACACTCAGAGACAGGCTTTCCTGATGTGCCGGGCACTTCTTAATCCAATGATATCACAGGAGGGATCCCAGTTACAGGTGCCCAGGAGGACTTGAATTTGTGATCTTCCTCCTTCAGCCTCATAGAGCATTTGGATTACAAAAGTTCACCCCTGCACCAACTTATTTCCATTTTCTTTGTTTGACTACAGCCTGATGAACTATTAGTCCATGTTTTTTATGAGAAACAACTTTGTCAGTGGCGGCACAATGCTTACATGCAATTTCCCTTACTCTTCATTTTGTAGCTCTTATTTCCCTAATTATTGAGGTTGCCTCAGTTCAGGTCAGTTCAGTTCTTAGTTGAAACTCATGCTTGAAAATAGAGATGCTGGGAGCCGGCAGGATGGCTCAGCAGTCTAAAGCACCTGTTTAGGAAAATAGAGATGCTTCTTATTTGTCTTGCATAAAATGAAAGCAGTTGCACAGATGTCAAAAGCAGTATTTGTAGTGAGCACCTGTTAGGTATGACTGGTCATTTACTCTTTGAAAAATATATTGGGAAAGCAGGGAGTGAAAATATCCTTGGTGTGCCATAGCAGGCTTTGGAGTTCTAGTCATGAGAAAAGTGAACACAGTTCTCCAGCTTCCTACCGCATGCGGCCCACTGGTAGAAGATGGATATTTAATAAAAGGACTGCGGTGTAAGTGCAAACTATTAGAGCTTCAAAGTCAGAGTAGGGGCAGCAATAGACCAGAAGGAGCGGGAATAGTGTGCAGTGTACCAGATAGGACCTTTGAGGAAGAGTTGTTTGAGCTGTGTTCTGAAGGATAAGTTTATTTGGTGAAGTGAGAAGAGGTAGGGAGAAATTTCCATTTGGGGGCAGTGTATGACAGAAGGCCCTACCATGAAAGGACCAGAACAGAGAGAGCATGCTGGTGCATGGAGGCGTGGGGAGATAAGAGGTGGAAAGAGGGTAGGCCATGCACCACCTTCTGGATGCTGATGGGTCTCTCAATCCATCTCTCACGGGTCATCTCTACTTTTTTTGGTCTTTTTTTGAGACAGGGTCTCGCTATGCAGTTCAGGCTGGCCTTGAGCTCAGTTTTGTAGCCCAGGCTGGTCTCGAACTCACATGGATCCTCCTGCCTCAGCCTCCCAAGTGCTGGGATTACAGGCATGAGCCACCACGCCTGGCAATATCTACTTTCTGAAAGCAGTTTCTCAGATGTCCAGAATTTGGTTTTAAAATTGTTAGTATACATGTCCAAATGTAGAAAATTGACTGGAGGCAGAGGAGCTAGAGGAAAAACAGACTAGCGTAGGAGGCTACTTAATGTAAGTAACAATCAGGGAAGTAGAGGATTAGGCTAACATGGTTTGGGATAGATTAGTCAGGAGGATATTGTAACAATTCAAATGAAGATGAAGACGTCCTAGGTGGAGTAGTGGTAGAGGTGATGGAAGGGGATGAATATGTCGCTGACAGTTCTCTTTTTTTTCTTCCTTTCTTCATTGTCCAATGGAATGGTACAGGTCATGTGTGTGATCAGTATAACATAGAAACTGTCTAATATCATTTGATACAAAATTTCAAGCATGATTGTCATTTAATGGATCCCTGTTTTGGAGATGAAGCAGTAGTGCAGTCCTTCAAAGGCTGAGATTTTCTTTCTTTCTTTCTTTCTTTCTTTCTTTCTTTCTTTCTTTCTTTCTTTCTTTCTTTCTTTCTTCCTTCCTTCCTTCTTTCTTTCTTTCTTTCTTTCTTTCATGTATTTGGTATGGGGTCTCATAACAGAGCTCAGAACCATAATGGTCCTCTTATTTTCAGCCTTCCCAGCGCTAGGATTACAGGCATGCACCACCATGCCTGGAATTGGTGGCCATCTCAGCAGCCTGGGGATTGAACCCCGGTTGGTCCCTGCACTTGTCTAAGCAGGAGCTTAGTCTGCTGAGCTATCTCACTGGCCCTAGGGCTGAGACTTTCAACAGGGAATTCCTATTATTTTAAGAAAGACAGCATGCTGCTGTCGGGCATGACGGTGCAGATAATTAGTCAAAGCTCCAAGGAAACACCAGGAGAGGACCCTTGACTGAGAAGCGGCTGCAGTGGCTGGCAGCGAGCACAGCTGCAGGAGGAAGGGAGGTGACAGACAGGCGAGGCAGATGTTCTGCTGAGCTTCTCCATCTGGACGGGAGCTTCTGGTTCCACTGCTCTTTCCCAGCTGTCCAGGACTCCAGTGCAGTGATATATCTTCATTAGGATGAGCAGGATCTTGGGGAGAGGAAAAGTAATTACCTCTTACCAAAAGCTCTGGGGTCAGTCAGAACCTGAACACTGCATTGATATCCTTGTGGAGAGTCACAGGGCCAAAACCTGGCCAACAAGTATTTTTCTGAATGAGGACTTGTGGGCAGTATAAGAGCAAATCTTCTAAGAGTAGCCTGCTCCAGGGCAGAGGTAGAATGTGGTAGTAACAGCCTCCTTATTGAATAATGAAACATTGCAAACCTCTTGCTTCACCCCTGTTGTCTTATTTTTTGTTTTTAGGGTTCACTTCCCCTCACCCTTTCCACACTCACTGAAGATGGCTTCCACACTCTTCCTCGAAGGCCCACACATGCTGTTGTCTCATGTACTTCCTATCCTGTCAGCCTTGAATGCTTTTCCTCCAGATAGGCACATGCTTGACTGGATAGATCTTCCCTGAAGTCAGCCTCTTAACAGAGCCTTTCCTTTGTGCTTTTTTACTCTCAGTAACAAGTTTTATTAATTCTCTGGCCTTTGACCTGGTTTTCTTTCTCTCCATGGTTCTGTACGTTATTTTACTATAAAGTGCACAGGTCTGTCTGTCTCCCCAATTAGAATGCAAGCACAGTGATAGGGTGTTCCCTGTAGGCTTCTCCTGTTGGGACCTCAGTGTTCAGAACAGCGTAGAAGCAGAGTAATCCGTCAAAAGTACTGCAGGAAATGACCAGATGGAGCTCACTTAATATTCACAGCTCAGCCTGAGTAGGGCTTATTATTATCGTCCAATTTCACATAGGAGGAAACAAAACTAAACATTTTAAGAAAAATCAAACAGGTATCAATTACAAAGCCTGATCTTTTTACTTCAGCTGTTTTGTCCCACTTTAATGTTTGATTTTCTCTGTATCATATCAGCTGAAAAGAAGGATGAGAAAAATAGTATTTACCATTATTATTGGAACTTGGGGAGATTTTTTTTTTCCAGGCCAGAGAAAGAGGGAATAGGGAGGGAGAGAGAGAGGAGTAGAGGGAAGGGGAAGGGGATAGAGACAAGGAAAGAGGTAAGAAGTGAGGGGTAGGGAGAGGGAGGGAGGGAGGGAGGGAGGGAAGGGAGAGAGAGACAGACAGACAGACAGGCAGGCAGAGACACAGAGACAGAGAGGGGAGGGAGCACAGAGAAATAAAGGGAGGGTGAGAAAGGAAGGGAAGGGAGAAACAGAGGGACAGACTGTTCCCTGAATCTAAAAATGGCAAAGTAGGAACTGTAGAGACAGATAGTGTGGAGGATCACCTGATCAGCTCTCCTTGAAAGAAGAGTGACTATCTCCATTTTGACTAAGCCTGACCCTATATCCTCATATTGAAATGTGTAGAGATGGCTGGGACTTTTCATTATCCTTTCAGTTGGCCTTAAGCAGTGTGCTTTGGTCTAGCTGAGGTGCTGCTGGTAATTTTTGAAGATGGCATGCGTGTTTCCCCGATAACCCACGCCTGCTGCTCTCCAATATGAGCCTGGTCAAGACAAGATGAAAAGTCAGTGCTCCATGCTGTCAGCTGGGATAGAGTCTCGAGATAGAGGCTATGACTTGCTGGGGCTTGAAAGATTACACATCAGAGTTGAAGCACCAGACCCCCAAAATATTAGATACTATCTCAGTAGCATAATAGGAATCACATCCTCTGCATATCCTCTCTGCATATGGTAGAGGTGAATGTAGGCCACCTACCTAGCCCAACTCACAGTGCTCACCTTCTTCCCACAATGTCCTTTCTCAAGCCACTTCCCGTTTTCCACTGAATAAAACCTGATTGCAGCCCTGGTTCACTCTCTGTTCTGGAAAGCCATCTTCATGGCTGGACTTAGGGCCCTTGGCTCCTCAGTAATTATATAGCTATGTCTTGGTGTCCTTGTTATCAATGTGGGTTGTGCTGGGAGTGGTAGATTGGAATTAACTTGGTGGAATTCCAGTAACATGTTTTTAGGATTATAAGTTTAGACTGCTTGGGCTGAGATTAGAACCAGGGAGGGACTCCAATGGATACGACTATATTTGTGGAGTATTTATGTGCAAAGTTGCCTCCACTTTGGTTATGAAAGAACCTATGAGCCTGTGGCTCAAAGCAGAGACTTGGCCTGATGCTTCCATAGAAGAATAGGGGGTGACCTTTCTAAGAATTCGGAAGAGATTCTGCAGGTGAAGGTCTTGATTTTCAGTGTGCATCCAGTGGTATACAAGAAGGGAAACCATAACCCTCAGTCTTTCAGAGGTGATTCTAGGGTCTCACTTTATCATGTTGTGCCTCTTGCAGCTGGAAGTTGTGACAGCAGTGAGGATTTAGGCTTCTGTGATCACACTCCAGAGGCACCCGGCGCCAAATGTGTGGTGCAGTGTCCTCCCAGACAACCCAGGGTACAGGAGGTTAAACGCTCTTGCTGGGGTCATCATCACAATAAATTTACTCCTGCATGGTAACTTCTGGGCTAGCGTGTGGAAAACTAGATGCTTTCTATAAACATAATCTAAGTTGCTGAATTTTTGAAAATTACTTTGATCAATATGTTCTTGGAGGGCCAGTGAGATGGCTCAGGGTCTAAAGCGCCTGTGGAGGAAAGTTAAGGCCAGCGCTGTGACTGCTCCTTGATCCCTGGCACCACATGCTGTGCATCCCCACCCCAAGGAGAGCTGAGCCAGCCATAACACAAACAAATAAATGAGGTTTAAGAGAAATAAATTTAAAAAATCTTAAAAAAATATGTTCTTGGGAGGTTACCTTTCATGTTGCTAATTGCAGAAATATTTTCTTCCAGTTAACAAGAACATGGTCAAATTGTACATGTATTCAAATGGTCTGGAATGCACAAAGTGAAAAAAAATAAATCATACCAAAAGTACAATCAGGATTTAGTAACCTTGGACAAAATTGGTAGAAGAATGGAATATCAAAGATCATCATAATTATTTCTTTTGGCTACTGTGTGAATATTCTTCTTGCTTTCCTCAAATTTGAAAATCTTCAATAATATTTAAGTTCACTCTCTTGCCATTAAATGCTATATATTAAGCCTAATGAGATTTGATTTTAATTAAAAATCTTTGAGTTAATTGGGCAATTCATTCTAATTTTTCAATTTTCATTGAAAGCTTGGCTTACATGTTGCTTGATTATAAGTCATACCTAGAATTTAAAAAAATTATCTTTATAAATATTCTGTTTTAGCTAAATGAGGAAACTCTAGCTAGGTTAAAAGGATGACAGTTTGAATTCCCAAGCTCTCCTATATTTTATAGCTACTCTGTGAAGCACTGATGTGTTTCCTTTCTTCTAAGCATCAATTTTATATTCCCATGATCCTATATTTCCTCTTTTTATGGTACTATCTTCCAATATTTATTAATGTATTTAGAATCCTAATTTGTATTATCGTTCTCAGACTTGCTCACTTGATTTAAATAACTTTAAGATACTAATTTCACTTGTTTTCTCCTTTTTTTTTTTGAAAATGTTAAAGAAAATAAAAACAAGTGACTTAGAACAAAAATAAATTGTAGCCTAATTAGCATCTCAAGAAACAGAGTGTAATGAACAAAGACCCAGGACAGCTATGGTCTGTTACTGAAAATCCTTGAAAATAGGGATAGGGGAATCCCAGAAAGCTGGGACTCCAGGTGATAGATAGTAGCTTCACCTGTGGACTCTCTGTTGCTTTCTCCATTACTTGGAATGTTAATGGTTAGCATCTGTATTAACCTAGTGATGAGGAAAAGGTGGAGGCTGTTTTAGTTACATTTTACTTTTTGCTGGGACAAATACCTGACATTCAAAATGAAGGAACAAAGGGTTTATTTAGCTCACAATTTGTGGAGGTTTCAGTCCATATTTGGCTGGCCCAAGGCAGAGAGGCACATGGCAGAGAGCAGCAGTTCATGGTGGTGGAGCAGCAACAAAATGGTGGCAGAGGCAGCCAATCAATCAGGGCAGCAGAGCAACAGTGCTAGTCTGTCTGTCTTTAAATTACATCAGGCTCTCTGCCTTAACCTATCTGACTCAGGCCATACCTATAATTTCCAGCAGTACTCACACCATAATCTCATCAGTATTAAAACATATCCCAGTGAATCATGGATCAAGTCTCAAACTCTATAGAAGTCCCTGCCCCATGACTCATGAGGCTTTGGGAGAACAACTAGATATAAACCATAACAGGTCAATAGAGATTGTGGTCATGTTCGTGACTATGCACATAGTCCTCCTTTACTAAAATGATTATGCACAAGATCATGTTCACTAGCTTGAAATAAAGCTGAGTTGCTTTTGGGGTTCTTTCTCACTGAAAGACAAATCTCAGTGAGTCCTCTAAGCTACCTTCATCAGGTCTTCTCATCTTTTGTTTCAGCACCAACTGATAACATACAATGATGAATGAATATAGAGGAACAGAAATGAATTAATACAGCTTTCTGGACTTGTCAAGTGTATGCATTTGTAGGGAGTACATGTAACATGTGCATCTCAAGTCAGACAGTGAGCTCCATTGACCCTGAAACAGTTTTATGTGCATCTGACATGATACAACTATTCTATGTACAACCAAAGATGCACTGACTTTTTTTTTATACTTTCTTTGATAAGAGGACATGAGGACCTTGCGTGATGTTTACTCTCTTTTAAATTCTGTAACTTAAATATTATAATATAAAGTTAATAGTACTTAAATTTTATGGCATGATGTCAGTATATCTATGTCAGATAATGAAGGGCTAAGAGAGAGAACTCACATATAGGAAGCCATGCATAACAAAATAAGGAAACATCCCAACATTGTAACAATTATATTCCTTGCTTCTATGGTCAATCATGGCTTCTAGCTGGTTGTTATAATTGCCTTCTTCTCCTGCATATTCTGCATTGCCTTTGCTGTCAACAAGTACCTTAGTGGGTCTTAGTTTTTTACCCAATAGGGTAAAGCAAAGCTTAATTCTAGAAGATCTAGGCCACTCATAGCCTACATGAAGATGTAGTTTTCCACCGATTTAATCATAAGGCATTAGAACACTAAAGGGGAGAGTAGATATTCAGACGTACTCTTCCTTATTTTCCATCCTGAAACAGTAGTGCCATTTGCCCTTAGTTCTCTAAACAAGTGGGTGGAGGACTCTCTACCTTTGGCCTAGTGAAGAATTGGGGCTCTCATCAGGAATGCTGGGGAGCCTGCATCTGGAACCACTGTGTACTACTGGGCCTTGTTTATTTTCTTGTTGGGGTCTAGAGTGCTGTGCTCTTCCTGGGGTCTTTTCCGGATTCTTGTCCTCAATAAAGAATTGGGCCAGAAATACACAAAAGTAGTGAGGTTTTGCACTCATTGAAGGGAATAACATAGGATAACAAGTATATTCTGTAGAATTCAGAGGGGGCCATGAACACTGTGCAGTGGCTGTGAGGTTAATAGCTGCTCTCATTTATGTCTGCTGTTTGCATGTCAGAGCTCAGCCCCACTATCAGAAACCTGTTTGATTTCATGCCACAATAATTGTGTGTGTGTGTGTCTTTGTGAGGCAGGGTCTTGCTGTGTAGCTCAGGCTGGTCTTGAGCTCACTTTGTAGCTCAGCTGGTCTTGAACTCACAATGATGTTCCTGCCTCAGCCTCCTGAGTGCTGGGGTTATAGGCATGTACCACCAGGCATGGCTGGAATAATTCCTCTCTGGTCCCTGCATCTGCCTAAGTAGGTGCTTTAATCCACTGAATTATCTGGCTAGTCCTAATTTCTAAATTATTTTTATTGGTACATTTTATTTATTTTTTTTCCCAATTCTTTTATTGTTTAAATTTAACAATGGTTATATTACATATTTTCATCATCGGATCAGTTTAGATTAATACATATAGGTATATAAGATTGATCAAACAACTAAACATTAACCTTTCTAA